>JAOTRH010112952.1:0-15226 GCA_034768845.1 Heliamphora exappendiculata
ATCCACATCCTGTATTATCATGTATTGCACGAACTCTTAATTCCGAAGTGATTGATTAATTGTGTTCAGATAATGTATAGTACTTTGAGTAGTCAATAGTTGAGATTTCCTCCACGAGATCGACAATACCAATGAGCTAGGTACTGGCATTATTTGTCCGATGATTGATAATCAGCTGGTGAAAACCACGTCCGATTTAGGTTAAGGAGTTCCCCCTCGTGTGCTTTGCTTATAGGTTTGATTATGCTAAACCTGTATAGTGGATCTTCGGATCTGTCATATCAAAAGGTTAAGCAGTGCGGTTGCGAGGAGAAGAGGATAATTAAATCGGGTTATTAGTAACCTAATTTATTTATCGGGAATTCATATCTTAAACGTGGGGAGAATTCAGTGCATTTGATAATTAAAAACTCAAAACGTAATTTGAGTTAGGGCCGGGAGTTCAATAAGGACCTTTAGTGGAATAAGTTCTGGTTCGTACGGGAAAGGATCTAGCTCGGTGAAAAAGTTAGGAATATCTAGTTTTCTCGTACGGTTAGTCTGAGTCCTATATTTTCTCGGGATCCCTCACGTAGCCCATTATACGCACGGATATTTTTCTTGTTGGTTTCGGTAAATTTTTAATTTAATTTGAATGCCGGTATTGCTGCCGAGGACATTCGAGAATTAAATTAAATTAATGTGGGGCGGTTTTGATTTTTTGCACACCTAGGGATTACTCCCTAAGTGGCTGGCCCTAGGAGATGGTGGATTTTATTATTTATGTTAAGTATATATCTTCATATCTTTTTAGGAAAGAAAAAATATATACTTAATGCCTTTTTGATATATGCATATATATTAAAAGGATACTCCTTAATAAAGCCCTAACCCTAATACTCCCCCCATAGCCGCCGTCCCCTCTCCTCTTAGGCAATTAATTTTGCCTTTTGGAGATTATTGTGCGAGAAGAAACCAAAAGGAGGAAGAACACTTCGATCTGAATCGGTGCCTACACATCGTGATCGTCGTAGTGCGTCTGGGATATACGTGAGAATGTTGCAAGGTCGTCTTCAACGCATTCGGGACTTCTTGAAACTTTTCGACAAGTTTCATAAAGGTATTAAACTAATGAAATCTATATAGTTTTCAATTTTTATGAAAATCGCATACGTCGATTTTTACGGTCACGACGTCGATTCATAAAAATCTTTTTTTTCGCTGCGCGGCTCCCTCTCCAACACATGTATGTCTATTTACCCTCAAAAGCTTGATTTCCATCCTTGCTCCAATGCTTGATTTCCATCCTTGATCTCTCCCTATCAAGCCTCAAACTTCAATTTTCATGGTGGAGGATTAGGGTTTCATGAGAGATATGGGTTTCTCTCACTCTCTCTCACTCTCTCTCTAAAAAAGGATGAAGAAGAGAAGAAGAGAAGAAGGGGAGGATGAGAGAAATGTGAGTTTCACGTGGCTAGAAGGGGAGGACTCTCTCTCTCTCTCTCTCTCTCTATATATATATATATATACACGTACTCTCAACTCTTCTCCAATATTTTAGAATTCTCCAAGCATTTCCTGATAGTCTGCTCGAGCGGACCCCCACAGCTCGAGCGGTGACCCCTGAAGTAGAATTCCACGAAATTCCTTAAACCTCATCTCTAACTTCCAATTTTTCTTACATTATATTATTCCAAGTTATCCATTAACATAACCATATCAATATTGTTCATCACCATGTATCTCAATTTCACTATCACGTATTATTAATTCGACCATTATCATTCAAAAACTTTATAGTACCCATGCCCACATTTTATTCGGTTTCTTCTCTTACCGAAAATATGAAAATAAATAGGTATCGGGTCCTGACAACTTTCCCCCCTTTGAGAATTTTATCCCCGAAATTCATCTCAAGTCACTCCAAACCTTCCTTTAATCTTCATATGTGTTCTCATACTTCGTTAGTTGTTCGGTCTTCATATCCTCTTTCTTAGTCTGCATTTCTGATCATTCTTTCAAAATTATGACTCAAAGATAGTAACACGCCTCTATTACCATCAGGTTTAACTCCCAAACACCAATATTTCACAAACAACAGAATCATCTGTATGTTATCAAATTGTACTCATATCGGGTTTGATCAATCTAAAACGGTTCATCATTTAATACAACGTCAATTCTTACCCTAAATAACCACAAGAGCTGTAGTGAACCACTCATTCCTTGATCATCAACTAGCCCTCTATGACCATCATCTCATGTCACATACACATTCCCAAAGACTAAATCTTCTCAACCATAGCATTGTGCGTCACCGATCTTACTACTATTAAGATTCTCCCAACTTCATAGAACCACAGTGTAATTCACTGTTGTATTCTAATTTATATTGAAAACGACACCTTCAAAAAGACGTTGCTAAACTTGGACATTGATCACTTGGGTTACACACATTACCCCCAAAATCACCTATGCCTTCACAGTCAAATAACTACCACAAACATAAAACTGTATCACTACTTGCTTTGCATCACTCCAGCCTTTCAACCATCGAAACTGACACTACCACCTGAATTTCATGAATCACTAGGGTTAAGCACATCACAGGAATCGAACACTTTATAGGTGCGCACTCACCAATACAAACTGAATTGCATCCTTCTTCTTGACGCCACACACATACCCATCGGTCTTTCGAGTCTACAACGCTCCAAACTGTTCAATTATTGGTCTTCCATTCTTATATTACTTCACTCACCTACGTTATCATATACATTTGCTCCTTCTCTTCGAACGGTCAAACCATTCTTCGTACATTAAGAATTCTGAGAATTCCAAAGCTCCAAACAGAACACAATCCCACACTCACAAGAGTCTATCAAAACCCAACATGTGAATATCTTAGTCGCAAGGCTTCAACAAATTTTCCACTTTGCTATGAGCTAAATGTACATCCATATCCACATAACTCTGAACAAACTGCATACAACGATTAACAATTCTCAATTAATCAATGTAGAAAAGACTCTATGCCTCAACACTAACTTCCTTGTCTACAAGACAAACACTCATGATTTACTAACTCAATCTCAGAGAGAACGCAACTCTACGCACATATATTTACCCAATAGAGCAAACAAACTCCATCTAGAAAGCCCACAAGGAACTTAGTCTTTCGATCACCCAATTCGGCAGTACCCATGCTCTAGGTACACACTCACGGATCACGACACAAACATTATTCCACGAAGACACCCATCTTCCCAAAACCACTAGATACTGTGCCTCAACCTCAACGTACTCCTAGTACCCATCAACACTTGGCCTTCACAGTATTTTGTAAGTCTCACCTTGAGGTCATTCAGTTCATAGCCACACAGCTATCGTCAACTCTGAGCATGATACCCAGGTCATCTGTTGCACCCTAGCTGTTAGCTTTCTTACCTTATTTGCACACATATGAACATCGTCAATTCTCATACCCCGTACTACACATTCCATAGGACTACATGCTCATCACCAGTCATACATGGAGATACAATGCTAATGTTCTCATCGCGCCAAAACCTCACCTTACAAGGTTACGCTTCACTAACCTAACTTCCTCTAAGCAAATCAAAGCCACGACACGACCTCTGACCTACTATCCAAACAACACTCGTAAAAAGTGCACAGCACCAAATAAAGGGAACCCATTCCTGAGACCTTTCATCTAAGGTTATTAATATCCTCCACGACTTTGCAGGAGCCTCTCGCACTTTCGCTCCCCAAGTACGCATCTCTTGTAAACATCTTAACCCACGATTTGTCGTCTATCACCCTAGGCCATCTAAATCACACGGCTAAACCTTATTGCTCCTCACTTCTTTTGTTTGGGCAAACAACATACCCATCTTTGAAGCCATGGTCAAACACAAGCAACCTCTAGACATATCATTCTCAAAATACACCGTCTCAGCACCAGGCCAACTATACTATCGAACCCGTTTATGGTCCTTTCAAACCTCATGCATCCAACACGGTTCCCAAACACGATCTCTTAATTTGCCAGCCCACGAGTCTGTATTCCCATAGGAATTCCATAGAATCGATACTCGAGGATTTCACCACATAAACAGTTAAACCACTGAACTTCCTGAGGGATTTCACCTAACTTGAGCTAAAGCTGCCAACATTTCATACAAACTAAACTACATCTCAAGAAACGTTGCCTAAATGCTCAAGCTCATGGGGTAGAGCAAATGGAACCTTTAAGTAATCGTAAGAAAATGAATCTGCATTCTTACAATCCCAACATTTTACTAATGCTCAATTTTTACTCAACATCACTACCTTTTTGAGCAACCATTATACACTCGGCTTAAGAGAAGATTAACCACACACCTTAGTAAAGACATCCATCATCATCGTACAAACGTCATCGGCCACCATTCACAATGTGTACATCATTCGTCGCACTAGATCTTCACACTTAGATCTCTACTCAAGCACATTAACTTTCATTCACTCCTTCACATCCCAACGATATATTACACGCGTTCACCAGACCTTCACTGGTTAACCGCCAAAGACAACACCACATAAACTTGCATCACTGTATGATATCTCTTCATAGGGTTGCGTCATATCACTCGATTCTCAATAGGTAGGTAACAACCAAACGGGTAGGTAAAACCATGCCACAATCTCAAACTCACAACTCCAGTACACCCACCAAAACACAAAACACTCAGACGAGAACACCCATCTCTTATGTCACCATACAAGTACCACCAGAACACCACTATCCGAGCACGAAAGCAACTACAGGCAATTTGAACAAAACGAACCTCGCTCACCAACTCTAAACCAAATGGCACCATCCTATCCCTTGTCTCTAAGGGTAAGATAACGTCACCATCTGTAGATCTTACGCCATGTTACATACTATTAGCATCATCCCCTTATAGGACCTCCTCATACCGACACATCATCTCAAGACGGCCAAGTCAGCTACACCAACAACATCTATACCATGCTCCATAAACTTCACACACTCACATTCTTACTAAACACTATGTATTCCACATAATCTCTTACTCTTGAGAACAATGACCCAAGTCACAAAACTCTTCTCCGTGAAACTTCCCAAACGACTTCAAATCTTCATTCACCACATCACGACTACCATCAATATACATCTCTTGTTATGTACTCACACACATCACTCGATAACCAACCTATCGATAACATCTTCAATTCACATACTCTTTTCACAAACACCTTCAACTTTTATTAAGAAACACAACTCAGCACCAAGCCATAAGGAAAACACAAGGGTCATCAATCTGACCTTCAAAATATCAAGATACATGGTTATCAATAACACCCCTCAGGGTAAGAGACATTCCCAACCATGTGCCCAAGCACAGACTTTCTAACACACTTTAGGCCAGAGATTATTATGCTGTCGTCCACTATGTTCCCGTCCATACCTAATCTCGGTGTACACGGCTCATGACACAGCACGGCTCAGGACATAGCATGGCTCATGACGTACATAATCCTCAACGCGCCTAAAACCACACCTCATATCCATCCATAACCAACAACCTCCATGGGGTTTCAAACAATCTACTATACTTGTTCGTTAGACTACTGGTAGCTCAACACGTAACGAACAACTAACTACGATCACCCTCAATTCACATGGATATAACATACTCCAAACAATCGTTAATCATCTCTTGAGCTTACACCCGCCACAATCACTGACTACTGGATCATAATTCCACCATTCTTACCACCGCCCTGATCACAACTCATCCTAGCCCCACGGGCATAATCCCTACAACAAAGATATCACGATACCCAACTAGGTCAAGCTCAATCTAACCTCTTAAAGTCAAGCTACCCACTACCTAGCACCTAGTCACATCACATTAACACATTTTCACACACCAAGGGAAAGCCCCAGAGCAACTCTACAATTCGGGCAACTAATTCACATTTCTCATAGAAAGAACGTCGGCCAAATGCTTTTCTATTTTAAACCCTAAAATAGTTGATCAGAGGCCATATGGCATGCCACATCACCAGAAGACATAACCCTCCATGCTCACATAAATACATAACATGCGCAACACAATTCAATCGCAAACCCATGCAAGCACATAATTTATGCCGTGTAGTGGTGTCTAACCTCATCAAACAGGTCACATACTATGGTCATGGTTACTCCCCACGGCTCTTAGGTATTTGAACCTAGAGTTCTGATACTATTTTGTCACGCTCCGAACCCCTAGGGACCCTTGAACTAATCCCAAACCGACTCGTATAAGAAATTACCCATTGCAACATTTGTTTCATTAACAATTTGAACTCTAATTTTTTTTTGAAAGATAATAAATATTTTTGACAAGTAACTATATCCTCATGCATATTAAATTACAATCAAACGTTTGGGTTTCCAAGTGTTCATATTAAATTACGGGGAATAGACAATAGCGTCGTCTATTATTCTGACTCTCTGTGCCAGTACACTTTGTGTATATTGAACGGGACAATTGGGGTAATTAATTTTATACTGACTATATAAAATAATTCACACCCCAAGGTTATTATGAATAGTGTTTATCCTCTTAATCTTGAAATAATTATTGATTTGCGTATATTTAATATTCATTGTTTTGATTCATTAGAGGGTGCGATCTTATGTGGGTCTATATTTTCAGTGAGTTGGATAGTGGGTATTATTTATATAGCGACTATTAATTATTAACGGAATTCACGTCCCGAAAGATCGGGATTGATGGTACCCCTTAAGAAGGCTTATAAGTTTTGACCAGACCAAATCCTGCAGGTGAATTTGATTATCTGGCGGTGAAATAAGTTAAGCGGAAGGGCTTAAAGAATATCAAGATGCCAATTAAATTACATTATCAATAATTAAATTTAATTGACGGGTATCAGAAATCTTAACGTGAGGAGAAATGGTAAAAGCATTTAATAATAGGAGCTCAATGCAAGAAGGTTTTGAGAATATGGGTCAGAGTGCAATTATAGTTTTTTAGTGGTGTGAACTATAATTCAGTGTTTTATGAAAAATTGCAAAAATCACAGCGTCTTTCCATAATTGTAGAAATCGCTGGTAGTTGTTTGTGTTTCACTAGAAGTCTTACTTATAATTATTCTCCATGTCCCTACTGTAGCCCTATATATATGTGGGTAGGCTGAACCAGTTTTATATATTGATATATCATAATTTGTCTCTTTAAGACTAAATATATTTGGGTTCTATCGGTACGAGTTCTCGATAGTCTGTAGCTCACACTATGTTTGAGAATCGCATAAGGGAATACAGTAGAAGATTTAAAAGGAGCTTCAACTTGGAATATTCAACTTGGAATCAAATCGTAGTTGAAGAATCAATTGACAAAATTTATTCTTCTAAATTAACTATGGTTGTACGGGTTTTATTTTGATCGTTCGTCGTCAAAAGTTTTATCTGGAGCCCGTTTCGGCATTTGCTCGTCCAGTTAATTTTTTTCGTTAATCATTTGCAAAAATAATAATTTTGGTAGTATTGCCTCCAACAGCTCACATATACACCATATACTCATGCTCAACAGACAATCATGTTCATGTTATTAAAACATCTAAACACATACAATCAAGCACACGCAATCAACCTCAAAGGTGATGCACCCTCTTTTCACGGCTCTTAGGTATTCGAACCCAAAGCTCTGATACCATTTGTCACGACTCGAACTCTGAGTCACACAAAAACCCACGAACAACCATTTTGAGATACCACGATCCACCAAAATTGACCGCACAAATGTGTCAACAACACAACACTTAAAAGAAAGCTAAAACATTTTTAAAAAAGGCACTACCAAGGGTTTATTTAAAAGAAAATCCCACCAGAGCATAAAACAAAATCCTCCCTCGCGGCACAATAATTTTTTTTGAAAGGATAAAACCATACAAAGAGAGAACCTACACCGAACCCGAGGTCTCACTCTCACAATAAGAAGTCGTAGATGCATTAAATATATCGCCCTCAGGCTTACAACACAAGGTTCCAAAACCAAGAAAACATGAACAACACTACATGATCCAAAAAGAAACAAGAGAATACTACGGATCTTCAGCCCTATCCGGCTCCTCCAGATCAGCCTACGTGACATATGCACCTAAAAAATATTTTCAAATCCCACACCGTGAGCTAAAGCTCGGCAAAAACTAAAAAAACATGTAATAAAAGCTAAACATGCTAGCAAAATAATATGAAAGTTACATGTCACGCCCTGAACCCCTGGGAACCCGTGAACTAATCCCAAACCGACTCGTATAAGAAATTACCCATTGCAACATTTGTTTGATTAACAATTTGAACTCAATTTTTTTTGAAAGATAATAAATATTTTTGACAAGTAACCATATCCTCATGCATATTAAATTACAATCAAATGCTTTGGGTTTTCAAGTGTCCATTACAACAACAATATTATTACAGTAATCCATCTTTGATTATATACAAACATGATATAGAACACAAAATTTTTCTTCAAGCCCTTTCTCAAAGTGCATTCCTTGCCCTCATGTGGCCCCTGGTCCTCAAGACCTGTAATGGTTTGGTAAACATACGTGAACCGAAACTCGTAGGATATAGATTAACCTAGATGTAATGCATGATTAGTGAGGTGTGATGGGTGCAACCGAAGTAAAATAAAAATTTTCATCATTTCATTATTTGTTCATGCACACACTTATGCACGCCAATTTATTCCCATTTATTCTTTCATAATTTCACATCATCATTTCACTATTCAATTTTTCACAAAAATCGTATCACATTTTCATTACCCGATTTATCATAAAATCGTATCACATCTAATGAACCGGCATCAGGTGAAGCTTATAAAAACCCTTCCCTGTTAACCAATAGGCTACTTGAAGCCATTGGATAATAGATAACTCTATAACTCACCACGACGTAACACCACATTTCGGGCGCTAACCCGTGGGCATGTGGTCCCCATCTTGTGCAAGTTTCTGGTCTTTCACTGCGGATTCGCCAGGCCAACTTAATTCACATCAATCCATACGGTTCATTATTCCCAATATCATCATTTTTCAAAAAACCAGGAGTCCAACCCACAACTAGTTCCTCTACCTAAATATTTTCTCATAGTCCCTCTTTTCAACTTTGACATTTCAACTTCCCATTTTATTTCCAATCAAGTCTTATTTTAGTATTCAATCATTTCTTTCAATTCAAATTTCATCATAAGTTTCAACACGTAATTTCTTATAAATCACATTCCATTTGTCATCTTCATGAAATGCCAACGTATAATTAACTTACACATGACCACGTCATTTGAAATAAACGAAAGGCACCCACCATATGCATATACATGTATATACAAGTTCAAATCTATGTTTCATTTCTAAAGCTTCAAAATCTTAATGATAACTATATCACGACATAGCCCATAATTACCCATAATCATACTCGTTCTTAAAACCTTAGAAATATCTTAAAAACCCATCTTTATCGCAAACACAACCAAATGGTACGATACTTACATCCCAACCCAAGTGCAGTAAAGTAGGTATATTCATAGCCCAAGGGATACAAAATTTGATGAAAAGCTTCAACATCGAAGAAAATATACTTTTTCAAAGCATTTTTCCAAAATTGGGTGAAAAATGGTTAAAAAAATTTGACATACCTTTACTATTTTAATCATAACTATTTCTACAAAAAGTATTTTCTTGTGAGAGTAGTCTTGTTTGAAAGAGGACTTTTCGGGCTTCGATTTGAGTACAAAAACAACCCTATTCGGAGTCCGGATGAGGGAGATATGATAAAAAGAAGTTGGACCTACGCAGTCAGTCCGCTCGAGCGGACGTCAGGCGCTCGAGCGCCCAACTCTTTGCCAGTTGAGCGCTCGAGCGGACAGGGCTCCGTTCGAGCGCGCTGTCGCCCGAGAAAACCCTAGATTGCCTCTGTTTTGAGTTTCTAACTTCAAAACCCTTAACCCTTCATCAATCAAGTCTCAAATCTCAATTTCCACCATCAAAACATTGGATTCAAACTTCATAATCCCTTTTTATGAAATGATTTCTCAAAATCATGGTTAAACTTTTCTTAAAAACCCCAATTTCCATCAAACCCAATGCAATACACCCACAAATCTATCAACTTATCCATCAAACATGAAATCAACTCTATTTTTATCCATATAAACAAAATATCAACCCAAATCTTAACACACATATGAGAAAATCAAGATCCTATCTTGAATTTGCTCAAAAGCTTGAAATTCCTCCAATTTCTCCCTCCTAGGGTTTGGAAGTTGAGTGTGCTTGCCTCCTTGATGCTCTATCTTTTACCTCCTTACTCCAAAACTTGATTTTCATCCTTAATCTCTCCCTATCAAGCCTCAAACTTTAATTTTCATGGTGGAGGATTAGGGTTTCATGAGAGATGGGTTTCTCTTACTTTTTTTCTCTCTCTCTCTCTCTCTCTAAAAAAGGATGAAGAAGAGGAGGAGAAGAGAAATGTGAGTTTCACGTGGCCGGAAGGGGAGGGCTATATATATATATACTCCCAAATCTTCTCTAATATTCTAGAATTCTCCAATCATTTCCCGATAGTCCGCTCGAGCAGACCCCCACCGCTCGAGCGGTGACCCCTGAAGCATAATTCCACAAAATTCCTTAAACCTCCTCTCTAACTTCCAATTTTGCTCACATTATATTATTCTGAATTATCCATTAGCATAACCATATCAATATTGTTCATCACAATGTATCTCAATTTCACTATCACATATTATTAATTCGACCATTATCAATCTAGAATTTTATAGTACCCATACCCACATTTATCCAGTTTCTCCTCTTACCGAAAATAAGAAAATAAATAAGTACCGGGTCCTCACATTACGACTCTATCGAGCCTCAAAAATAGATTTTCATGATCAAAATAAAATGCAAAAAGATAGATGAAAATATCGACTCACACGAGCCTTCAAATAACTTAAGAAAGGAAACATATGCAATCCATCTAATACACCTTCTTAGGCTTTCACCGAAGGACTGCAACCCCAACTAATCTAGTGTCAACCAGAGTTAACTCACCAAACCATGAACAAATATCATGCTTCACATGCAACCCGTGCAACACATGCAACCCATGCAACACACGCAACATACGTAACATATGCAACCCCCGCAACATACGCAACACATGCAACCGGTGCAACATACGCAACACATGCAACCAATGCAATACACGCAACCCGCAAAACACGTGCAAGACATGCAACCCACGCAACACACATAACATATGCAACCCTGCGCAACACACGCAACATATGCAACTTCAGGACCACATTTCCATCCCTCATTATGCATCTTTAGGACCACATTTTCGTCCGTCATTATGCATGAAGGCATTTCATGGGATTTCACCGTAGGACCACATTTCAACCCCTCATTATGCATGAATGCACTTTCAGGACCACATTTTCGTCCATACTAATGCATCTTAAAAACCAAAGTTTTTATGCACACAACAATGTACAAACACCCCATTTCACATAGCAATGTCATTCCCGAAGAATGACAACAAAACAAAAATAAACCCCCGAGGCCACATCACGACCAGCTAAAAAAAGAAAGAAAAACACCACACACAGGAGTTCAGTTGACTGAAACACCCCATTCAGTTGACTGAAAGGCTATTGGAATTCTATGAATTTTCTAGTGTCTCAAGTCAGTCGACTTAACTACCCACTTTAGTCGACTGAACCACACACTGTCCATTCAGTCGACTGAACTCCCCACTTTAGTCGGTCGAACATCGAAAAAACCCTAGTGCGATAGAAAAACTCACATTTTCGTGATTAAACCCAAATCATTCCAACCAAACTCCCTTTTTTTATACCCATGGACATACATGAGTCCCCAACTTTAAAAGAAACCATAAACTCCCTTTTAAAACCTTTTCGTCCAACCAACAACAGCCAAACACGATTTAAGAACAAAAACTAACCTTTACGAACATAAAATAACTTTTCATGCATTTTTAAATGGTAAGCACACATACAATTTCACGTAGCACCCCTTTCAGACATGAGAGTCTGGGATCCTACCTTATTGAGTTAAAAACTCGATGCCTCAAACTCCGTAAAAAAATGAACTTCGTGGAAACAAGATTCTGTCAGGATGAACGTGAAGCGCTCAGCACAAATAACAAGGATTTGCTATTTGTTCGTAAAAAATTGAGCCAAAACCCAAAGAAAATCAAGAGAAATGGTGGAGCTTTTGGTTTGAGAAAAGGAATCTAGTTCAAAATATATAAATATCTAACCAAGGGTTGATATTTATAGGGTTCAACAAACATATCTTTTTTTTAACCACATTGCCCAACGGCCCCGAAAACCAACCCAACATGCATTCTAAGCTTAAACATTCATAAAACGCATATAAACATGCTATTCCAACAAAATTAAAACCACAATCAACATGCCGAAAAACATCGCAAAAATTAAAACGGGTTAGGGTCTCACACAACTTCATAATAGAACTCAACTCCCATAGAAATCAAACCCAACGGTTTAGAAATTTATATAAATTCATTGTTCATCAATCAAACACTTAAAGTTTTCTAAAATCACAAATAATTCAATGCAAATCATTGCAATTCACCCTAATTTGTTTCAATCCTACATGGTAGAGCTTTGACACCTTGCGGGTGTTGTGAATGTATACTGAAAAGTCATGCTTTTTATGTATTGTATTTTGGATCCCTGGCATATTAATGAGAAACATTTGAGATGGTTTTGCATGAATGATTTTATATTTATATTTTTGATGTATGAATGCATAGTCCGTATATTCTATTCAGTATTTGACTCGGTGCATGCTGCACGGTAGATCGGGTCAAAGGTTCTGACAGATTATACAGGTAAGCTCACAATCGCAATGGACCTAGATATTTCATTGGTACGATTGTAGTACATCGTTAAAGTAGCTGGTCTTGGCTAGGTCGAACGGATCGAATTCCGATTTTGGAAATTCGATGTTCGAGCTCGATGTGTTAGTACACTTGGAGTGTATTGAGCGGGATCAACGGGATGATCGATTCTATACTGACTATATGAATTGATCCGCATCCCGTATTATCATGTATTGCACGAACTCTTAATCCCGAAGTGATTGATTAATTGTGTTCAGATAATGTACAGTACTTGGAGTCGTCAATGGTTGAGATTTTCTCCATGAGATCAACAACACCGATGAGTTGGGTACTGGCATTATTTGTCCGATGATTAATAATCAGTTGACGAAAACCACGTCCGATTTAGGTTAAGGAGTTCCCCCTCATGTGCTTTTCTTATAGGTTTGATTATGTTAAACATGTACAGTGGAGCTTCGGATCCATAGTATCAAAAGGTTAAGCGGTGCGGTTGCGAGAAAAAGAGGATAATTAAATCGGGTTATCAGTAACCTAATTTATTTATTGAAAATCCATATCTTAAACGTGGGGAGAATTTCGTGTATTTGATAATTGAAAACTCAAGACATAATTTGAGTTAGGGCCGAGAGTTCAGTCAGGTCCTTTAGTGGAATAAGTTCTGATTCATACGGGAAAGGATCTAGTTCGGGGACAGAGTTAGGGATATCCGGTTTTCTCGTACGGTTAGCCCAAGTCCTATATTTCCTTGTGATCCGTCACGTAGCCGATTATACGCACGGATATTTTTCTTGCTGATTTCGGTAAATATTTAATTTAATTTGAATGCCGGTATTACCGCCGGGGACATTCAGAAATTAAATTAAATTTATCAGGAGCGGTTTTAGTTTTTGGCACAATTAGGGATTACTCCCTAAGTGGTCAACCCTAAGTGATGGTGGGTTTAATTAAATATGTTCAGTATATCTTTATATATCCTTTTAGGAAGTAGAGGACATACTTAATACATTTTTTGAGATATTGATATATATATCAAGAGGAGGCTTATGGAAAAAAGCTAACCTAACCCTAATTCTCCCACCAAGCCGCCGCCCCCGTCTCCTCTTTGGCAATTAATTTTTCCTCTTTGGAGATTATTGTGTGAGAAGAAACTAAAGAGAGGAAGAACACTTCGATCGGAATTGGTGCCCACACAATGTGATCGTCGTAGTGCGTCCGGGACATACGTGAGAAGGTTGCAAGGTCGTCTTCAACGTATTCAGAATTTTTTGAAACTTTTTGACAAGTTTCATAAAGGTATTAAACTATTAAAATCAATATAGTTTTCGTTTTTCATGAAAATTGCATACGTCGTTTTTTACGGTCACAACGTCGATTCAAAAACTTTTTTTTTCTTTCCGCTGCGTAGCTCATTCTCCAACAATGGTATAAGAGCCACGATTGCGTTTTTCATGAAAAACTATTGTACTAACCTCGGTTTTGCAGCTATAAGTCGTTACGATCCGGTTATATGTTTGAATGAATACATGTTCTTATTCTATCGTATATCTCGACGATTTTTGTTTCGAGATTAGATCATTTGTACACGTTCTATGTGGAGTATAGGTTTTTGGTGATGTAATATATTATTTCATTTTATTTTTTCTGGATCTTTGTTGTAATCGTATCACGAAAAATGGGGATCGAAAACAAGACGAACAGGAATAAATGAGGCGGCGGCAGTAGCAGGACGCTAACTTTGGGGCTCATTTTTGGGGCTTTCGGGAATCTTTTTTGACGTGATTTTTTTGCTGAAATAAAGGTTGTCCGTTGGATATCCGATGGTGGTTTATTTGCGGTTCGACGACGGCGGCAAAGGAGCCAAAAACTGCTTCAAAATTCGGTGTGCACAGTGGCACCACTACAGAATTTTGGTACTTTGAGGATTTTTTTGGGCCACTTCGATATCGTATTTTGACGCAATTTATTTTGGAGATCAAGACCTCGATGTGTTCTACCTACCATAATTTTTTGGGGGTTCGACAGTGGCGGTAAGGTGGTCAAACAGCGGCTGAAAAAGGCGGCGCAGGGCTGCCAAATGCAGCAGTTTTTCGGCCCAATCAAGGGGTTGTTTGGCTGGTTTATTTTCAGTTTTTCAAGCGTTCCAGCGGTGGTCCGAGGCTGTGACGGTGGTCAGGAGGCTGAGGAAAATATTCGGGTCTTTGACGGCTCGTTTAGGGTTCCAAAATCCTAGGCGTTTAATCTTTAATTCGAGACCGTCGGATTAAA
>JAOTRH010112963.1:0-15226 GCA_034768845.1 Heliamphora exappendiculata
GTAAAGTGTAGAATTTGTGTCGACCCCTCAGAGCATTCGTGTCGACCCAACCATTTGAAGAACCCTGCCCTAGACGCAGTGTGTCGATACCAAAGATTTTGTGTCGACCCTGAAGACGAAAATTCAAACTACGGCAGATCTCAACAGTTAGATTTTTGGCATTAATTGCCCCCACCTACCTCCAACGGTCATGAGCTTCCAAGAAATTATATAAGGAGTTACTTCTCAGCATTGAAGACATATAGAAGAGAGAGACTTGCATCCATTATTCTATTGCTCAAATCCATTAAGCTCATATTTATTGCTGCAACTCCTGTTCTTTTTCTTCATCTCTCTTTACCATCTCATTTATTGTAAATCTATCTTGTAAAGAGAGTGAGTGTTCTTTATTCATTACATATTTCTTATTGTAATCAATGGTGAGTCACTCTGTTAACTTTTGAGTGAGCGAGTGAAACTCATCAAAGAAGAGTTCAAGAGAGATTAAAAAAAAACAGGGGCTTGTTTTCAGAGTATCTTCTTGAAGTTATAACAGGCTTGTGAATGTGCTCGTAAACATTCAAATAGCTCAAGTAGAAGCTTGAAGCTGTAACAGGCTCGTGAATGTGCCCGTAAACATTCAGATAGCTCAAGTAGAAGCTTGAAACTTGTAAAGGCTTGGAATATGCCCGGAAGTATTCTGAATAGTGAAAATACTCAAGGGAGATATTGAAGAGTAGATGTAGGTTAGGATAAAGCCGAACCACGATAAATTCCTGGCGTCTGGTTCTTTCTCTTTATCCCTCATCTTTTAATAGTTGCATTGATTATATTCTTGCTTACCTTTTCATATTGTAATATTAAAAGATTTCAAAAAAAAAAAAGGCTTTAAATTTCCTTTAAAATAGAAAAAACCCAATTCACACCCCCCCCTTCTTGGGTTGCCTAGATCTAACAAACTTGTTGGGACAAAACCATTCTTTCTCATTTTGAATACGTTAACAGGTGTATGTAATTATGGACTGATTTGGTTTCCCTGATGCTTAGGAAGATTTAGAGATTAGAAGAGTAAAGGGACGATTGCTATCTTATTCAGAATGTTCACAGAATTATTTAGATTTTCCTGATGCTTAGGAAGATGAAATCAAAGTGTAATAGTAAATTCAATAAATCATGTAACATTTAACTAAAATTACAGAAACTACATTGTCTTCTCATTAATCTATTTGGAAAACAAAAGCAGTTCTTACCGGTATGAGGTACCTTTATTTTTAGATATATTTTTGGGAGATGCAGAAACAATTATGGGCAGTACATCAATGCAAGTTCACTTTTTACTAGTAATAACCAGTTCTCAGTTACAGTGAATAATAAGTTAATGATTGGCTAAATTTGATTATTTTTGCTAATTTAGTTATCATTCATCACAAACCTATAGTTCACGCGTTACATCAACTAAGGCCATATGGCTGAGGCTCCGGACTCCCTCTTTGATTTTCTTTTTCGAAATGAACCTATTCTACAAAACACCTTCAGTAGCTTACTGGCATACTTTCTGTGAGAAGAAAAATTCACAGAACCAATACAAGCACTCACTTGTCCTAGTGGGTTTCGCATTCTGCTCAATGTTCTTCCCCCTATGCCATATAGCCTCGAGCTCTGTATATTATTTGCTGGTTTTACTTTCTTCATAACTGGTTCTTTTTTCGTGGAGATGTTCTGCAGTTGAAGGCTTTTCTTCAAGGACATGAGTTCTTGTTCAAGATTCTGAATTCTGAAGCTGGTGGATTCATACTCCTTCCTTGAGCACTCAGACTTCTGCATTGCTAGATCTTTCTGCAGCAAGAAACTCAGTGGTCTACTGACTGCTTCTCCCCCCTCCATATATGGAATCTCGCCTTGGTTCTGCGTTTTGGAGTTTGCATATTTCGAGCTTGAGAGGCTGCCCGAGAATTCCCCACCGTGTGCATACCTAAATGAGTCTGAGCATTCTTTGAAGACTTGGTGTGTATTTAGTTGCTGAACAAATAGCGCCTGGACAATTAGACGCAGTGGCATCAACTCATTCTGAACTGCTTCAATGCATGTCTCCTGCGAGAGTTTCTGGCAGTTGAGGTATTTGCACACCAATCCTTTCTCTTCTTGTGATGTGCCTGGGTGCGCCTGGGGAATCAGAGAACCGGATCTTAGTAATTAGGCTGACACTTAGGTTCAAAATCTGCCGACACACTGATGGAATTGAGAACTATTCTACATTTGTGTTCTGTTGACAAGGTGAAATGACATCAATTTGACCCAAGACAGACTAAAAAGAGGCCTATATAGACATATATATTGCTTTCGTCTGTAAAAACATTATTTGTTTTAGAGAGATGATGCAAACATTACCATCCCGTCTAACGCCAAATTGTTCATATTTAACTTAGAATTGGGTTTTTGCTGATTTCAAATAGTTCAAGGTGCACATGAGGTTGGCCGTCTTACCTGCAGAAAGGCGTTTAGTGCTCTGTACAGATGATCATGGTTTTGTCTGCTAGATACCGGGACTGTTTCTATAAGTTCCATGAATCTCTTTGGCCCAATTTTGGGATCGGTAGCCGGATATGAAAGATATATATCCCACATTTCTGCAACAAGGGAATTGCTCGATGAAGGAGTATGATTTGGCACCGTGTTTGATGACACGTATGTTGAAAATATGCGTTCCATTGTAACCAAGTCTATGCTGGAAGAAATGGACTCGGTTCCATTTGTCTGAATAAGAAAATCTTCCAGCTTTGCCAAGTGCAGAACCGATGCAATCTGATCTTGCAACCTTGCTTTGCTCTCACTTCCCAAACCAAGTTCAAGAGACCTAGAAAGCAATGAGAAGTAAAAGCCAGCCGGGATAACCTTACTAGCCTTCTCCCCCATGGGTAGCAAATCAAGAACACCCTCTAAGATAACTGAAGCTTTGGTCTTACTATCACCATCCCCATTTCTCTCGCCCGAGTTCTCCCAAAACTGGCGCGTCTTCTTCGAGAGCACCCATTTGTTAGCGTAGAAAACAACAATGGGGCTAACATACTTCTCTTTCATTCCTTGTCTTCTCAGGGATCCAATTATCCTTCTGAAGAAGCCAAATGGCAGGGCAATGAGATCCTTGATCCACAGGTCCTGGCTCAGCAATTCCTTAACTGTTTTGCTGCTCCAGGCTCGACCAGCCAGAGCTTCCAGTGTAACTATCGGCTGGTACCGTCTCCTCTCTGGGTCAAGAATCTCCATACAAGCCATGAAAGCAAGAGACTCAATGCACCGGCTCACAATTAGAAGCTCTTCTGCCCAGGGAAGCAGTGTTTGGCACTTTTGGAGAGCAATTAATGTATCATCCCAACTTTGCAAGACCACCTGGTTGAGATATATGTCAAAGCGCGCGCAGAGGTTGCCGGAGCCATATTCTTCTGTCATTTCAAGGAACTCTGATGCACACCTTAAGGTTGCGACATTGAAGGGGTCCACAAGTGTGGAGGAGCCATAGATGAAGAGAGCAATCATCTCGAAGGCTTCTGGTCCTCCCGGGAAATCTTGGGGCAGCTCAACCTCATTCGAGTCATTCAGATTTCTCTTGAAGTATCCACTCTTGGAAAACAGTGGGTACTGCCAAACAGTGAAGAAATGCAATCTAAGGTAAGCTTGCTAATCACTAAATTCATTTATCATAAACTCTTAATACCCACAAAAACTGTCCTAACCCAGAATTTGAATTGTAAGGTGGAGATTTAACTTCGTGGACCACACGTAAAAATATATCTAAACTGTTTGTTTTGAATTCTGGGTATTTTCCGAGTCTTTTTCTGGTTTTGTAAAACTTATGCAGCAACTCTCATCTTCTGCAGTCATTGCAGGAGGAGCATTCTGGAAGGAATTAGACTATTATTCTATCCAGGCCTTTTGACCAAAATTAAAAATATAATTGGAACAGAACTGCAGGTTTTTCTGTTTAAATGGGTACGAGAATAATTCTAGTTGGTTTAAATTGTATTCTTTTACAACTCGTTTGGGCAGGGTGATTTGGGAAGAAAATAAAAGAAATAATTATGTTATCATTCCAATTACTATTTGAGAAGGGAAAAAAAAAGGAAACAATTATATTATCATTCCAATAACTTGATCGGATAATTAAAAACAAGAAAAATGTTGAGAAATAGAAAGAAATAGGGAAGTTTAGTTCTTTCTTTAAATCACATTTTTGAATCTCTCCAAAAGTGGAGAGATTTGGAGAAAAAAAAAAGAAGAAACAAGCTCAATAGTTACAGTTTAATCTTACCTTGTGCAGGTTAAAGGTTCTACCAGAAACTTGAACACGAACAGATACTGGTAAACCTGTCTCTTGGCTCCTGAAACATGCCAATTTCATTATAATAAGGAGATAAGATACTCACGATCACACACACACACAGAGAAAGAACCAATGAAGCAATGATCATCTTAATTACCAAGAAATTAGCTTAATCTTGAGCAGGTCAGTTACATTTGGAGATGAGAAAGGACTTGAGAGAACTGGGCTGTCTTCTTTGTCTTTGAGGCTTGCTGTGTCCATTACAAACGCTCATGAACAGACTCCACACTCAGAGAAAGTGACGAATGATGAATCAATTAAGGCCAGTCACTGGTCAATACCTACTCAAGACTCAATGTGAGTTTTATATATATATCTTTCTCTCTGTCTCTCCATAGTCACGGCCATGTATTTATGTTTTGATCTATATGTATTTAGATTGTGGTAGGATTATAAGCCAATTAGGAATTTGTTACGATTTTTTACTCTAGTCTAATTCGTTTTTAATTTGGTAAATATATGATAAATTATTATTTAAACTATTTATATTTTATTCGTCGATATTTTGACACTTGTTCTTTTGAAATTATGATTTGATATTGCCGCGCAGCGAAAAAGGAGCAGAAAACGTTGAAAAATTACAAGCCATGTCAGACTGCCCAACAGATCGATCGAGTGGTCAAGTTCAGTTCTCGGTATCTTAAAAGTCTGTAAAAATTACAGAGAATAAGGTTTGACCGATCGAGCGGTCCGTACGAGCAATAACTTTTAAATGCAGCAGCAGTTAGGATTTTGGCAAATAGTTATAAATAGGACAGCTAGGGTTTTATATTTTGTGCCTCATTATTATATTCATAATCCCTAACTGCCAGAGAGCCTCTCACATTATTCAACCTACTCGTAAGCCAGTCTACATCTTAATGAACCTTTATCTTCCGCGCAGTCTAGTTTATCATCAAGGATTTAAATCTTTTATCTGTTCGTGTTCGTGTTCGTGTTCGTGGAGTCGATTGAGTAGATTCTCGAGTGTTCGAAATCTGGTAATGTGTTCCAACGACAGTTAAGTATGGAGTTGGTGCACGTGGATTCGACAGAAGTAAACTTACTACTCTAGGTTGATGAGTCAATGGCAGAATTGTAAAATTCTCTTGTAACCAACAATTTATTATAATGTTTGATTTTTTTAGACCCGGAATAGTCTCGTAATTTTTATTCGATTTGAAATTTTTTACGTAAAAAATTATTGGTGTCTCGTGTGTGACTGTGGTTGTTTAATTTCTGCTTGTGTGATTGCTTAGTATATTTTATTTGTGGCGTTTGGGCTTCTTTAAATAAATCAATTTGTGCAAATCAATCTGTAAACGAAATTTTTTAGAATTTAATATGATATAAGGTTTTAAAATTATATAAGAACTAGGTTTTGTAGGGTTTGCCGTTAACTAGAATTTTAAGAATTTTAAGAGATGTGAAGAGTAAATCAAAAGACTAAAAATATAGGAGACAGAAAAATACTAGTGGCACTAAATAACCCTTGAGCATGAAAATATAGTTTGTTTCAAAGGTTGAGTTTTGTGTGTTGGGATTTTTAGCATTTTTGTCACATGTTTGTAATCTCTATGCTTGTTGGGCTTTTTTTATTATTATTTAATTTTGAATAAGATTAGATAGGATAGAAATGATTATGTATACCTTGGGGTGAGTGGTTTCACATATTTTTTGATATATTAGGAGATTATAAATGAAATTATGCATATAGTGAGAAATTTAGTTCATATTTTGTTATAGTTAGATAAAGAAAGAGATATGAGTTGTAAAATTATTTCTAACCGTTAAATAAATAAAAAAATTTAAATTCTCGTATTAATAATAATTCTAAGAAAAACCTGGTATCATTAATATCATAAATAATAGATCGACAATCACTCATTTATCAGACTATTAACCCGAGTTCCACGATACAAATATAAAATTCATAATGCTAAGAGAATAAAAAAAAATTGTTGGGCTAGCTTTATTAATCCAATTTCTTTTTCTCTAATCCCTCAACAAAGGTCCTCAACAAAGGTGAATTATATATGCCATGTTTGGTCATTTATCGGTATGAACCAAAATTACGGAAATCTTTTATGTAATTTATAAATAGTTATACCTGCATTAGGAAAAGGTGAAAAATACTATTACTATAATCAGCGATGGAGCTTCTAGAAGCTAGAAAACAAGCTCGTGCAGTTTCTTTTTCTTGTATAGGCCTGTTTGGGCAAATATTACTTATTAATTTATTACCTTATTTTAGTATAAACACTATATAGTTTGATTTATTAATTTATTTTTGTTTATTTTTGTTTTTTTAAATTTTTTTTATATTTTAATTAAAAAATTTTACTTTTTCAACACGTCTTAATAAAAAGAATTTAAAAAATATAATAATTTAATTAAATTATAAATTGTTTTTTATTAAATTATTTTACTAAATTATATATTTTTATTTAATTTATAAGTTTATAATCTTAGTTAAATTAAGTACTTCTAAATCGTATTGATATATATAAAAGTAATAGAATTTAGTTTTTGTTATTAATGTTAGCTATAAATTATAATTTATCTTAAATATTTACTACTTTTGTTACAAATTATAATTATTATTTTTATATTTCAGCTACGACGTACAATCTTACTAAACACTCACAATTTTTATTATAAATTATAATTTATAAATTACTAGTTTTATCAATGTGAAACACCACAATCGGCCCTCGTTTGGCAACCGATTTAAAATTGATTTTTTACTTTTTGCTTAATAGCTCAAAAAGCCAAACAACCTTGTTTTTGAACTCAAAGGCTTTTAACCATTTTTGCTTTTTACATAATTTTTATTATATATATTTATTTATTTTTATAAAAATTATACTTTTAAAATCTACAAGTCAAAATATATCAAACAAGATCTATATTGAATATAAAATTACCTAAACATAAATTTTAAAAAATTATAACAATTTTAAACAAAATTTTTTATCTTTTGACTTAAAGTCACTTTAAATCTTTGATTTAAAAACCATCTATATTCCAATCAAATAAATTTTTTAATTTTTTAATTTAAAGTTATTTAAAGCTAAAAAAATCAACTGACAAACCAACTCTAAATTGATGAAAAGGGTGGTTATGGGAAAAGAGAAAAAAGAAAAAAGAAAAAAAGAAGGTTGAAAGTAGATTATCAAAGATAAATGATAGATGTTAAAGTGAGGGATAAAGTTGATTGCGGAATAAGTTTTGTGAGGATTGTAGCAGAAGCAAACGACCTAAACGGCACGGCTTCTCAAAATTGGGATGGTTTTGGGTTGACCATTTTGCTTGCTTGCTTAACTCCCAATAAAGTCTCAATCCCCATAAATAATTTAGCCACCATTTTAGGTTAATTAAGAAGTTTAATTTTTAAGAGATTTATTTTTTTTTTTTAAAAAAAAAATTAAAGCATTTGGGATTAATTATTAAGTTTTTTTTTGCTTTTTGTTAAAATATTTAAAATATTATTATTTTTTGTTTTTAAGTTAGAGTATTTGGGATATTGACATGATTTTTTTGTTTATAAAAATAGAGTTTATTTTTTTAATTGAGAGTATTATAATTATTTTATTGAAAAAAATAATATTTGGAATGTATTTAGTTTTTTTTAAAAATATATTATATAAAAGAAAAGTTAGTAAGCCTTTTATAGATGCCAAATTCTATAGCTTAAAAGCTGTATTTTATTTTTTTTGCAAAAACCTAACTTTTAAAGATGTCAAACAAAGGCTGATATCTAAAAGTGTGATTTTTAAGAAATTTAATTTTTTAAGAAAAAGAAGAAAAAAATTAGATTGTTTAGAATAATATTTTATGGTAACTTTTTGTTTTTTTTTATTAAAATATCAACTAAAATGCTTTTATTTTTTACTTTTAAATTATAATGTTTTAGATATTGACGTGACTTTTTTTTGTATTTATGAGAAAAATTAACTTTTTTAATTAAAAATATTATAGTTATTTTACTTTTTAAAAAAAGTTTGAATTTTTGGAATGTGCATATGTTTTTTTATTTAAAAAAAGATGTAAAAAAATGTTAATGGCTTTTTTATCTATGCCAAATAGTAAGCCTAAAAGCTAACTTTTTGTAATTTTTTTACAAAAAAAAAAGAACAAAAAACATCTTTTATGCGAAGCCAAATAGGGGCTTAGTTTTGTTTCATCCCTTTTTCTTTTCTTTTTTTTTTAATTTAAAGAGTTTATCATACTCTGAAGTACCAAATTCTTGAATGCAAGCAGAATTACAGCTTGAGTTACTTGGAAGTGAAGCAACACATTCCTTTAAACGTGCAATGGTGTGGACAAGTCAAAAGGGTGCTTTAGACTTTGCTTGGATCTTGGTTTTCTTCTTCTTCTTCTAAGCAAATGTATAACAGTGTGTTTGGCCTAATTTTTTTAAAAAAAAAATTTGTAAAAAAATAGATATAAAAAGATATGAAAAATGTCAATTACTTATAATGTGAAGCCAAACAAGTGACTTTTTAAGAAATTTTTAAGCAAAAAAAATTTTTTAAAAAAAAATAGACCAAACATAGACTAAATAGCAACAGATTTAGGATTCCAACTTCAGGGTGAAAGCATAGTTAACACTGCAATTAAAAAATCTCCCAACTTTTTGTGTGCGAAAATTAGTGATTTCTTATAATAATTTCTTTCATTCATTACAGTAAATTGATTTTTCTAATCTCTTTAAGTCTTTTTTTTAATTATTTATCATTCATTATGTTCACATTAATCTCACGAATATTATTCGTTGTTATATTTTTTTTGAGCAGCTTTTATAATGGATTACATCATCATAACAAATAAAAAATAAAAATTGATACAACAATAAAAACAAGGAAAAATTTGGGTTTAGTCATTTTATTGATAGCAGTGTTATATTTAGTTCTAATACTTTTTTTTAATAGATTAAGTCTCATCAGGTCTAAAATTATTTTATTATGTTTAATATACCTTTATTAAAGATATTATTTCTCATGATTTGAAATTTTTCTAAAAAATTTTCAAAGATGACATATTCTTTAAATTAAGCAACCTCACTCTCTCTCTCTGAGCGAAATTACTCGCTGCCATAACACATACAAACGATACATTTTGAAATCTATTTCATTATACACATAATCTAATACATTTTCAAATTCACAAATCATTAGTTTTGATATATGTTTCAACTCATCGCAACCAAATGTGACCACTTATACCTTTATCACTGGTTAGTGAAAATATTTTCATAAAAAATATAAATCACAGATATATTTCAACTCCAGTTCACTACGTATATACTATTGATACATTTATTAGTATTAAATATCTGTTGAAATATTTTCTTATAACATAATTTTAAATTGATAAAATGTATCAGCGATTTAGAAAAACTATGTGCATTTAGTAATAACATGCAACTGATAATTATATCAATGTTCAACATATAAGTACTTTTAAAATTGTTCAACACAAAATTTACAACTAATAATTGTATCAGTTGCACACTAATCATGTAGAGAGTATGTATCGAAAAAATCATTGTTGTTGGTGGAGGAGAAAGAGGAAGAGAGGTGGTGGTGAACCAGAAACACCATGTTAGAGAGATAGAAGCGGATTAAACCTCGTACAAATCAGAAGGAGAGAGAGACAGATCTAAAAGGTCGGTGCTGGCGAGAAGCGGTGACAAGGGCGAGAAGCGAAGACGGTGGCGCGAAGTGGCCCGCGTGGATTGATCTGAAAGCGGCGACAGTGAAGTGGAGGACGAGGAGGAGCGATGGCGTAAGATGAAGAGCCGATGGAAGAGGACGAGCAAAAGGCGGTGGAGCTGCGAATAGTTGAATATCTTCCTTAAACAACCAGATAAAATTAATATACGGTGCTGTGATTATATCATATTATCATGGAATTTAATAGAGCAATAGTATAAGTTGTTAGATAGGAAACAACAGCCTACAATCATAGCATTTAAAAAGAAAAAATCACACTAGTTAAATAAGGGCATATTGAACCCAAAGAACCAAAAATTTTAAAAAAATAATTAGATTCAAAACTAAAAAAATAGTAAGACAAACTCTTACATAGTTCTAAAATAGGACTAAAACTCAATTAACTCTACAAATAAATTGTTTGATTTTAAGCACCATAATTATTAATTAAACATTATAAGAAAATGCAAAACCAACTATGAAATAATTTGTCTTTAAAAACACAAGATCGTCACGAAAAGCCAATATGAGAAAATCAACCACAATAACTTTAAATTCGTTGCCAAATGTATATGTTCACCAATGGTAATATTATGTTGCTAATGTAATGTGTCATTTTTTTGAGTAATTTATCGTTAAAAGAAGCTTAACGTAAAATAATTGCGGTTTTTACTAATGATTAATTATAATTATGTTACTAAACACTATTATCAACACATTTTTACTTTCGTCGCTGAAAGTTCATGACAATCATTTCTATAATGCATGTTATATAAATATTTAAGAATATTTAGAATTAATGCATGATGGAAGCATTGTTGTATTAGATTTCTTAGTTCGAATTCTTTCATTTTATGGAACTATTAGTTGTATAGTAACAAGCAGTATTTCTCCCTCTCATATTCTTACTCATAGAGTTGCTCACTCTCTAATTATTGTGTACAAGTAGGAACGAACGTAAAATTTTAATTTAAGAGGAGTAAATTATTTTTGTAAATTTTTTTAAAAAATATTAGAGAGGTGAATTTATATAAATATAAAATATTTTAAACTAATACTACTATAATAGTGAATTTTTTCAAAATTTTGGAGAGACAGTCATTCCCATTCGACCTCCTGCGATCCATCTATGTGTACAAGTCGACTCTTCTGACTTCTATCACCATAGTTTTTTTTTTTGTCTGTGTTCTTGGGTCAAGCTAACTGTTGTAGTTATTTTAAAACAGTGAATACTATTACTATATATTTAACGCAGAAGGATGATCATATAGTTAAGCTTATCTCTTTATCTCATTAATTTGAGAAAAAAATTATTACTACATACCCCTATTTATTATAAATTTAGGCATATAAAGTTGTGTTTGACGTTATATCATAATATAAAAAGTATCTATTATAGCATCGACAACGAAACCTTGAGACCAAATGGTTATATTAAAAAACATCTTTCATTTTATTTGCTAGTTTAAATTTAGGATGTTTGATAGGAACCTTCTTGTGAAACAAGAATAAATATAAAAATAAAAGAAATTGCCCACTTCAAGAGGAGGAAACCTCTAATAATTTTATTTCATAAGAAGAAGGGGTGTGCATGGGTAAAAATTCATTAACCAAATTATTTATAGTAGTATAAAAAATTTTAATTCACAGTCAAACCATCCGTTTTATAAAATCGATGGATTAATTATTTTTTTGGACGATTTTGCAATGGTGAAATCGGCGAATTAAGGGTTTAAAAATTAAATAAATATTTTATTAAAATATCAATTAATTCAAGATTAAAATAGAAATTATATTAATTTAAACAAAATATTTATATAAAGATTCAAAAAAATATTCCAACAATATATTAGAATACTAACAAAAACAAGCATCATATATTCATGATATAAGGTAATAAATATCAAATAAAAGATATAAAAAAATAAACATAGGTCAGTGGCTCCATCATGAAGCCACTGACTCACTGTTATAAAAAATTAAAAATCAAAAATATTTTGATGTTAAAAAAATTATAAAAGATATTTTGGTATGAAATATTGAGATCTAGAATTTTCAATTTTAATTTTTCTATTTATGCCTTACAGATTAATGATTAGGCTAGAAGTTATGAGTTACAAATTAACAATAAAATAAAAATAATTAAGTAATAAGTATTACATACGGACGGGTCGGTTTAATAACGAGTGGAAGTGATTGAAATCGCCTCTGTCAACCGACCTGTGTGGTTTTTTTTTTTTGTGGGTCAATATGATGTAGACGAATGCAGAACAGTTGGATAGATTAGGCAAATTTTTGAACAATCCCTGTCTAAACTCTTGTTCTTTAATAATAAAAGAGTTTGAAATGATCGATCCAATTTATTATTTCAGAAACCTTTTATATGCATACAAAGAAAGATCGCAACCTCTAACTTCAAAAAAAAAAGGTTAACTTATCCATTTTCTAACTCATAACCCCACTCCTGCAATCACTTAATTTCTAAAAAATAAGAAAAATATAATAAATAAAAATTAATAAATTGTTTACGTAACAATGTTTCTAAGGTAGTATTTAGTATTATTAAAATTAGTAATTTATAAATTATAATTTATAATAAAAATTGTGAATATTTAATAAAAATTATAATTTTTGACTGAAATAGAAAAAAAAATTATTATTTGTAGTAAAAGTTGTAAATACTTAAAAAAAATTATAACTTATAATTAAAATTAGTAACAAAAAACTAAAAATTACTAACAAAAACTTTGTCAAACACTACAATTGTAACTTTTTGACTTTTCCAATTTTAATAACTTAATTGATAATTTTCTTACTTTTACACAACTTGAGAACTCATGAAACATCAAGCTCACATATTTCAAACTTTTACTTCAAATGCAATTTTTCTTGGCAGGAAGATTCCGTAGGATAAAATTTACAAATATGTAAAATTTTGAAGGATTTAAAAACCATTTTTAGGATCCAAAATTGATGTAAGAGCGACCAATTTCATTTTATTTTTTTTTTGAAATTCTTAAACTGAGTGTCTTAATTGTACAAAACCGAAGGTATTAAATTTGATAAAACTTGGCAAACATCGGCAATAATTTCTATAATAAGTCTCTATAATTTCGTGAAAGAATATTTCACTAAGATTTTACAAGGAAAATTAAGCATAAATTTCAAAAAGAAATAAGTATATATATAATAACCCAACACAGTTTCTGCAATATCAGATCAAACTCGACTATAAAAACTATATTGAGAATTTTCTACATAGTTCAAAAAGTTTGGGAGGGAGGCTCACCTCCATAACTTTGGGATTAACTTACTAATTTATAGCTTAATTTGCGACTTTTAAAAATGTTTTGGAGATACTAACTAAAATAATCATGACTTCTATTGCAAGATTACTTTATTTTTGCTTTGATCAATAAACCCACCACCACCACCACCACCACCATTTCCTGTCAATTCAACCCGGCAGGCACCATAATTTTTAAATTTCTTATTAGGAGGAATAAGAAATTAATAAAAAAAAGCCCATACTATAAAATTCATCTAATTACAATGGATTGGAAAAATATAAAATCTAAATCAAAATATAAAAACAGTTTTAAAAGACAGATTTTATAAAAACCTTTATAAGCCTTTTTTTTAAAAATCCAAAACACAGGCTAAACATGATCCATTCTCTCTCCTCATACATACACTTAGTTATGACTCGTGGCTAAAAATATTTACAACACAATTGAGCATAAAAAAACGACCATACTTCAACACTTCAAATAATTTAAACCGAATTAAGCAACTGAACTTAGGTGGAAAAGCAGTTAACAAAATCACCTCCTCTAGGTGATACTAGCACAATTTTTCTATCAGCCTAAAAAAATAACTGAGAAATCAAGAAATATTTTATTTTAATTTTTCAAAAAAAATTGGTCCAAGTGTAAAAATGATGCTTGCAGTGATAAAAATGATTAGAACATGAATATGCGACAAAAAGGACTATAACTAACGTTGCATATAACCTGACGGAGAAGGGTTGCGGTGGTGGAGGGAGCGTTGGTGGCAGGCCAATGAGCTAGCTATTCTAGAGCCAGCAAGATGGTCAACGAGGGTGGCGGTGTTCTTGCGTATTTTCTCTCTTTGGTGGCAGTGACCTTGCAATGACGGTCTCCTCTCTCTCTCTCTCTCTCTCTCTCTCTGGTCGTGGTCTTGCGGCAGCACTATTCTCTCTCCCTCTAGGGGCTATAAACCCAAATTAGCCCATCCTAAACTCTAGCAGGAGCGTGCCATTGCAATGGTGGACAGGTTTTTTTGCCCCTCCACCCCCCTCTTCTCTCCACCGTTCACAAAACCCATGGAACCCCATCTTTGAAAAGTAAAAATTAACTGATAAAATTGTTAGCATCTCACAGTAAACACCGTTACGTGTTAAGGGTGAACTTACAAGACAAGGCGTAACACAACCATCTTTTGAAGTAGGGTTCAAAGGAACAAAACAGTGAGGCTGATGACTGCGAATTGGAGTACAACGGACAATAATTCCAGGTAAGAAGTGGGCTGCGCGTCTACATGGTATCAGAATTAGAATCCTAAACTAGATATGATATGTCGAGGTGAAAATGTCAACCCACATCAGATGCGAACGATGTCCATGGTGGACTTATAAGATGATGGCACATGGCACTCTCAATTTGAAAACACCTTCTGAGATGAGGTGTAAATGGACACAACCGTAAAGTCGACTCTGAGTTGGACCAAAGCGGACAATACTTTTATGTGATAGTTGAAGCTTGCATCGTACAAAAATAAAAATAATATGATCATTTCATCAGTTCGTTAACGGTGTTACTTAACAGAGGGTGTCAGTGATATTTAGATTTTAAATGAATAAAAGAGGTGCCATGTAATTTACTCTAAAGAATTCTTTACTGAGAAGTAAAATATTGTTTGATGTAATCACAAATTGAATATAATTAATTCTACAAGGGAGTCATCACTTATATGGCGATATTTTATTAATATCCGGGAATGACAAATTGGTGGTTAGTGTGGACAATGCAAGGAGACACCTAATAAAATTTTATCCTTCCATCTAATACCCTATCTGAACCAGGTAATGCTCTAAAATTCTTACAAGTACCAAATTAAGGTAGACAGTGGAAGCAACAAGATAATATCTCTT
>JAOTRH010112974.1:0-15226 GCA_034768845.1 Heliamphora exappendiculata
TTGTATTGAAAATTGCACAAAACTCAAACTTCGATTAGGCTGAATGTGTTGTGCAAAAAAAGTCCATAATAATCACAAATAAATTACAAAGAGACAAATTTTACGTTGTTCAATAATTTACCTACGTCAACGGGTGGCAAAATTCAATATATAGAAAAGGAATTACAAATTACTCAATTCTCGTAAATTTTCTTTCTCAAACAGCTTGCACACGCTAATTATATCATAATACAATTATATTTATATAAGAGAAATATAAATCAAATCTAATTATATTTGTGTTAGTCGAGTTTAAAACTAATCAAATTTATACAAATTCACATTTTTTAAAACTCTTAATAAGGTTAAATTGGTATGACTAAAATTTAGTAACATGATAGATTAAATGTTTTTCCTAAGTCAAACAAGATTTAAGCTAAAATTTTTAACAATCTCCATCTTAGTAAGAATCTATCTTCCAAACAAATTAACATACCAAAGCTGCTACCAAATGCACTAAAAGTGTTCAAATTTCTGAATCGAACAAATTAACAGATAAAATTTGTATCCAAATACACTTTATGTCACCAAATTCACATGGAGTGACCAAAATTTCAAATCAGACATATTGGCAGATTGATGCTATCTCCAAATGCGTCTTAAGCCAAATGCATCCAGATGTGCCAGATTCTAAAATTAAACAAAATACGAATAGATACACAAATTACGTTCAGACCAAATGTGAACTGGGTAAAGCGACTACGCAAATTACCAAAATTTGTCAAGTTTAAATCGCATTGAAACTGTCAACATTTTTAATAAGGTCAAATTATTGTGACTAAATTAGTGACATGATTGACTAGAAATCTATCATAACTCAAACAAGATTTGAATCAAATTTTTTAACAGAATGTGTGCAGCACGAAGCAAATAATAAGGCTGTCTAATTCGAAATTGCCTCAATTAAAAGAACTTCTACCAATGTCCAAGTCGATTGCTTGATGGACTAAATCCTTGCGTGTCCTTCATCTTTTTCTCCATGTTCTATTTATAGCAAAAAAAATTAATCGTTATTGTCATTTTGTTGATTTTCTTCATTAGCAGTCATTCGCCAACTTTTATTGCTTTCACAATAGTTTTAAATACCCTACCGAATTGTGTACCAATTTTTTTATTGGTATGGTACATATTGGTACCGATAAAATATAAAGTACTGTTTCGAATTTATCGCTATAATTTTTTTTTTGAAAATATGTTCAATAATAAATAATTTAGTATAACACAATTATTTATTTAAAATAATATTTTAATTAATTAGTCTAAATTAAAATCTAATCTTATTATTTATAACGAGATAACTAATTTGAAACTGATAAAATTTAACATTTATACTTTTTAATAATAACTAAACATTGATTAATTTTAGAATTTTCTTTTTATACTATATTTGATACTTGAATTGGAGTATAAAAATAAAAATAAAAAAATAAGTAAAATTAAAAAAAACTAATTGTGGACCGGTACATAGTCGGTATAATTCAGTATAAGCTGATATAGACTGGTATTGGTTAATACGTTCGATATTTTGATCGGTGTAATACTAAATAATTAGTGTACTAATTTTGTTCCAAACTGGTATGTACCAACGGTACCAACCGATACTATATAATACATACAACTATAGCTTTGACTTTTTTTTTTTTTTTTGAAATGATACATGTTATATTCTCCATTTACACTAGCAACCAATTCTATTTATTCTCCAACTTGCCTAGCAAACAATAACAAATGCTTTCAGCAATTGTTGTGTTTTATGTTTTATTTATGCCAACAACTAACTCTGTTATTTATGCCACATGCCCTTTTAAATCCAAATCATACTTCTCCACATGTGCACTATCTATTGAGCATAATTATATGTAATTAACGGTCATAACTCTTAAATATTTCCATGCCTAAGTCATCATTCCATAAAATAAGAGATTTAGTTAGGCTCGTTTAGTGACTTAACTTTAAATTGAACTTTTACTTAAAATTATTTTAAACTCTTTTAAAGGTCAAAAGTTTGTTTGGAAAAAATATAATATGACTTCAAGCTAAAGGTTTAAAGTGATTTTAATTCAAAATGTAAGAATTTTTAATTAAAATTGTTATATTTTTTTTTAGATAATTTGTTATTCAATAAAGATTTTATTTGATAGATTTTGACGAATATATTTTAAAAATATAATTTTTATAAAAAATAAATTTGAATAATAAAAGTTATAATATTTTTAGAAAATATAAAAAAATTATGAAAAACAAAATGCTAAAAGCCTTTGAATTAAAAAAACAAAACTTTTTAACTTTTTAAATTTTAAGCAAAAAGACAAAAATGCCAGACTTCAAGTTAGCTTAAAGCGATTCCCAGAGGAAGCTAGTGTAAAATCATCCCATTGCCTCTTTTCTCTGTGCGAAACATGAATACTCTCTTTTGTGGTGAATTTGGGTCCCCAAGTAATACTAGTGATTTAATTATGTTTTATTAAGTTCAGAAAATACTTTTTATCTTAGAAAATTTTAATTTTTTTTTACATAACTTATTTTCCATTAATCTAAAATACATTTCAATTTTTACCATAATAAAATTACAAAAAAATGTATTTTTCAAAAAACAAATTATGGCGAGACAAAAAGAGCTATACAATTACTAATAATAGAAAAAGTACACAAAAGATGCATTTTCGTGCCTTTGGTGATCTAGTGGGTAGAGTGGGCCACTTGAAATAAATTTGTACCCCAGATTCCACTTTTGTTCCATTTATGGGAAGAAGCTCTTCTTCATGTCACGTGTTGGGGGTGTTTGGGAAAACTAAAGTTATTAGTTTTTAATTTTTTATTATTATTTTTAATTATAAATTATAATTTATTTCAAATATATATTACTTTTGTTACAATTATTTATTTTTTTTAATTCAGTTACAAGTTACAATCTTGACTAAATACTTATAATTTTTGTTATAAATTACAATATATAAACTATTAGTTTTAACATTTTCAAATTCTACCGTCATATTCCTTAACAATGTTGGCGCAAAATAATAATTCGAATATCGATAACTATATAAAAATATTTATTTGTATAAAGATTTAATTTAAATTAAATATTAATATATACATGAAAACTATATTTTATTTTATTAAAGTCATTTGTGTATCAATGTTTGTACTTATCCATCACAGATCAAATTGAATTTGCATGAATAACTTTCTCTAGAAGGCCACGAGAGTAAAGGTTCGAATTATCGATGTGTGCTGATCATAAGCCCAAAAATAGAATCTCAATAAGTATTAAGAATTTGTCGATAATCCGTATAAATTTGATAGGGAGGTGAGATTAGTATGAAAATTATAATTGAAATCAAATTAATAAGAAAGTTAGACTAGTTTTTCATATGTTTGATTTGCATTGGAATAGATGATTGACTAAATCATAAGTTGTTTGATTCGCATATGCGAGATTGGATTAAACTTATCACTTTACAATTTTATCTTTTATATTAGCTCGTTATTTTTATTGATGAGACATAATAGACATTACAACTAAACATAATTGATTCGTATAATACTCAATAAGTTAAAATTTCACATAAAATTAATTATATATTTTTTCAAATAATTTTGTAAATTTAACTTATTAAAATATTCATATCATTTTAAAAAATTAGCATAATTCATTCTTATGATTTAAGAATTTAAATAATTTGTAAAAATATTGTTTAAAAAATTAATAGTATTAAATAACGATAGTGTAGTGATTAGTACATGTGTTTAAAAAAATTAATAATATTAAAGATAATAATCTAATAATCCGTGCATAGCACGAGTTAATGACTAGTTTGGTATTATACAAAAATAATAATGCTAAAATTGTGGTTAGCATCCAAACAAGTTAGACTTAATTATTAATACCACCTCGAACTAGGTTTTATATACCAACTCTTAAAAGGGATTCGTGGTCTGTTTAGACTACGAATTCATCTTGTAAAAATAACAGCTAAACATGATATTAATGGTCCTACAGGATTGGGAAATTATTTTGAATAATTGATGCATAATTTAATATTCAAACATGTTATATTATATTGAGTTTTGATTTGATTTTGGGACGATTAAAGAGCTGTTTTTGTCACTTTTATATTTGCGAGTGCATGCATATATGAAATTGGTAGTTAAATTCTGAAAAATAAAACGTCAACAATTTGTTGCATCGAATTACGAACTCCGAGAGACATAATTCTACTTTTAAAGACGGTGAGGTTCCTCATACCTCGGTCAATAAGTATCTCTATCATTAATTTTATTTTTTTATTTATTTATTTTTAAGTTATATAATATTTATCCCCTTAAATTTTTTTTACACAAACAATGCACGTAGTAGAAATATAAAGCTCCACTAGAACCGTTACACCAAATCTTACGAAAAAGTTAGGAAACACAAGATAGAACTACAAATCGGAAACACAACCAGAAACAGAAATAAACAAACAAGTTGCCAAAACAACATTTATAAAAAAAAGCAACAAAAGCTCAAAACATAGTCAACTTTTAATGCTACGATGATCATATTTTGATAACTATATTTAAATATCATATGATATGATATTTTATATGCAGTTTTTAAAAATTTATAGTAAATTAATAAGATAATATAAATGTCACGCACATAAAATGACGAATCATGTGATACTTAAATATCATTGCTAAATATAATCTTCGTAGCATTATTCGTTAATTTTATGCGCAAGGGATTGGCTGCGGGAGGTTGCACTTAGCAGGGAGTTGCATGGCGAGGTTGGGGTTGATTCCCATGGAAGCCAGGAGGTTGGAGTTGGACTTCTTGAACCTGCACAGGCACTGGAAGTCGGCACTGGAGAGGGCAGAGCAACAGGGCGACGATGGCGGCGCCGGGTTGTCGGCCACCACCGATGGCTTGCACGACATGAGGCCGTCGCTGCTTATTCCGCAGATCGTCTGGCCAGCTGCCGCCGTGGGCTGGCGGCCAAGGGCTGCGGCCACCAACAATGCCACAATCACAAACTTTGCATATGCTTCCATGTGGTCTCAGTGGTCTCAGTTCACTTCAGTGCTTTGTCTGTTTGTTTGTTTTGTTGATGGTTTTAGAGCAATGGGTTGAGGCTTATATAGAAATAGTTTGGCTATTAAAAATTTGCAAGAAATTTAAGAATTGAAATGTGTGGATGAAATTCACTCTGCTTGCACTTCATTGAATTTAAATTTTGACTAAGGCTATGTTTGGATTAACTTTTTTAATGACTTGTTTGTGTGCCTTTTTTTTTGTCTTTTATGAAAATTTTTTGATTTTTGAACTATTTTTTTACTTTCTAGATTCTGCATGATAAAACAAATTTAGAAATATAACCATTTTGAAAATTGCTAAAAAAAATTCACATAAAATCTTTAAAGTGGTTCTTTTTCGTCTTATCAAAACTTGTTTTTATTTTTTTATCAAACTTTTTTATTTTTCTGATTTCTTGTATCGAAAGAAATCTAAAATGTATCTTCGTTTGAACAGACATAAAAAAAATTTCACTAAATGATCAAAAAAAAACACCATATAAAAAAAGCAATCCCAGACGGTGCCTAAAGGGTGTTTGTTTAAGTTTATTTTTTTAGTTTTTAGTTTAGAACACAGTAAAAATTTAAAAATTTTAATTATGTGTGTTTATGGATTTTTTTTATAATTTTTAATTCTAAATCAATAAACATAAATTTTACTATTTTAAATTAGAGATTTATAATTTTAACAAACAATCGTAACTTCTGTTTGAAGTTATAATCACATTTTCAGTTATAATTTATAATTAAGTTGATAATTTTAGTTACATCAAACACCCTTATTATACACTTCAAGAAATGAAGAATTATGCAACAACTAAAAATGTATTTTATTTTAGAAATTTTAAAAGCTTAAAAATGTAAAATTATTTAAAATTTATCCACGCTAATTATAAATTATGAGATGCTCCCTTTGTCTAATATTAAGGAAATGCCATGTAAATTTATTTATAATTTGAAATGAATTATTTAGATTTAATTATGTGTAGTATGCGACACACTATAAATGAATTTAAAGTATTTATTTTAAATTATAGATAAAATTACAAAATTATAGAAAAACTTGTAGAAATGTTAGTACTACGTACTTTAATAGTATTTTAAATTAACAAAAAAAACTTAAAAAATTTAAAAAAATGTACTTATAACATTTTGTTTATAATTTTTGATGGTAAATCAATAAATACCAACTCAACTAAACTAAATTTGGTAAATTTTGTTTTTTTTTTTTTTTTGATTAAAAATTTTTATTTTTCAAATCGTCTTAATGAGATAAACTGAAAAAATAAAAAATTTTGATCAAAAGACAAAAATAATTTACTAACGATTAAAATAAATAACATAAAATTTAATTTATTGGCTTACTCTATCTTAGTTTTTCCTTATGTAAGTTTCTATATATTTTAATCAAAAAATTTATTTTCTGACTCCTTTTGATGAAAAAAATTAAAAAATATAATAGTTTAATTAAATAATTAAACAATTATTTAAAATAAAAATAAAATAAATAAAATAAGTAAAAACATTATCCTAAATAAGACTTATAACTTGTAAATTTATAATATTTGGCAAAGCCACTTTAAGTATGTTTTAGTTTTATATTATTAATTTTAATTATAAATTATAATTTTTTTAAACACTAATAATATTTGTTATAAATTATAATTATTTTTTATTTTAATTATAAATTATAATTTTTATTAAATATTCATAATTTTTACTATAAATTATAATTCATAAACTACTAATTTATCAAAAACAATCTCAATTTCAGCTATTTCAAGTCCATATAAAATGCATTGAGCACGTGAGCATTGCAACAGGGAAAAAGGTTAATCTCCGGTCAATTTCTCCACCACAGATTTTGCGTTCCAATCAGATTGTGACGTGTGCTAGCAAATGAAGGCTGATTTGGTCATTAGAATGTGAAGTAATTGATTACGTGGCAAGAATTGGTGAGGTGGAGAGTTGTGATTGGTTGATTACTGATGCTGTGGAAGTGGCTGTTGAACACTTCACTCCATAGGAAACAAATTTGCCTAGTGTCCCGTGACACAAGGTTGGCAGCTTGGCTCTATTCGTCACGGGGGTGCATTGGCAGGCGGGTTAAGACATTTGTCTTGAGTGAAGGGACCATTTTCCCAATAAAATATTATGTTTTTTTTACTATATAGTTCATGAATAATTATTTATTTTGTATTATAAAATAAAAATAATTCGTATTTAAAGACACTTTTACTATTTTTTAAAAATAATTCTGGTATTTAAATACTTAATTTCAAATTTTATTTTTTAAAAAATAAATCATTTTAAAAAACAATAGAAAAAATATCAATTTCAATTATTTTTGATATTAATAAAGTGACAAAAAAAAAATTTAACCGAAACAAAAAACTAAAATACCAAGAGTTTCGAAAAATATTCAAACACCACCACCAAAAAAATAAAACTCACACTTTGTTATAATTACACAATTACGTAAATATATTTTTTAAATAAAGAATGAATGAACTAATTTTTTATTACAAATACAATTGAAATCGGTGATTATTTTGTGCTCTATTTACCGTTATATTATTATATAAAAATCACATCAAATCTGCTAACTTATTATATAGATATCTAATTTTAGTAATTTAAGAGTAAAATAAAAAATAATATTAATAATTTAATAATTAATTAATTAGTCAGTTTTAAGACACTCTATTTAAAATACAATTTTATTAATTTATTAATTTGTAAATGTAGAAAAATAAGAAAATATAGTAAAAATAAAAATGAATTTATTTAGACACTCACATCAAAAGTTTCTCAACTTATTATATAGATTTCTAATTTTAAAGATTTAGGAGAAACAAAAAGTAATATTAATAATTTAATAATTAAATAATTAGCCACTTTTAAGACACTTAATTAAAAGTATAATTTTTTTATTTTTTGACTTTATGGATGTAAAAAAGTAGAAAAAAATAACAAAACAAAAAATTATATTATTATTTTATTGAATTATTAAAAAGAAAAATAATAAAAATGAATATTTTTTATTTTTTTACAAAGAAGAACCTGATAAACGGTAAAGAATAAAATAAAAGCCTAAGATTCTCTTATTTTAAGACTTAAATTTTTAACACGTATATAAATGTTACGTCAAATTATTTTATCTTGTTATATAGATATTATATATTTTTTGGGATCAAAATGTAACATTACTAAGCATGTGTTTGGCATTAGCTTTTTTTGTAAGCTTTTTGATTTTTTTGCTTTTTGTAAAATGTATATGTGAAAAGATGTGAAAAAATGCCATTAATTACAATGAAAAACTAAATAAATAAGCTTTTAAATAAAAAATTTTTTAAAAAAGTTAGACTAAACAAAGACTAATAATTACTTATGATTAAAAACACTTTAAACATAATTTAATTATAAAAATTAACTAATTTATAATTATTAAAAGTAACAAAATAACAAAAAATCTTAAAAATCTCATCGTAGCCTCTTAATATTGCTAATAATTTTCATTTGTCTCACTCTAAGAGTCTGTTTGCTTTGTTAGACTAATTCATGAGGTTGAAATAATTATGAGATGAGCTTAGTCTCATATTTATTAATGTAATTTATGATGGAGACTACTTATTCGACTAGGACAAACAGTATCAAATATTTGGGATTATTTAATCCTATCGGATGGGTAGACTTGTAATCCTATAATAAATAGAAGGTGGAATAAATATATAAAATATATAAAATATTTTAAAATTTACTTCACTTGTTTATATCTCTACATTGTTATTAACTCACATTACTCTATGTTGTATATTGACTATTCTTCTAAAAAATTCTAAAACGACTAACCTTAATGAGACAAAGTCAATAAAAAATGCCAAGAATCGAACTTGATTTTACTTAGAAATTGAAGAAAATAAAATTGAAGAATGTGCCTATTTTTCAATTAATTTACACATCTATATATAAGTGTGCGCATTGTAAATTGGATGATACAATCAGAATCAATTGGATTAGTTCAAATACAGTGATCCCAAATAGAGTAACAAACCGAACTCATAGTTGCCGAACTTGTTGAAGGCCGCTAGTGCTGTTTTTCGAACTCCAGCAAAATAAGGAACACTGCTAGTGCTGTTTTTCGAACTCCAGCAAAATAAGGAACACCGCTAGTGCTTTTCAGTCTGATTTGACTGGGAATCACTCCGACGTTCAAATTAAATATCTCTTTAGGAGATTTCTAATCAGGAACTGGGTTAGAATTTTTTACCTATGGGTACAGAGCACTTTCCTTTATATAGGGGTCAGAACCAAGGGCAGTTGAGTCCTCATTGGACTCTGTCTTTTATCCTTTTAGAGATTTTGCCTTATCCTAAAGCAATTCTTATTGTTTTAGGATGTTAGATTCTACATTCCCAAACAGTTTGTATCGTGAATGAAATCGTTTTAAATTATCTTTTTGTCTGGGGCCGATTTAGCCTTGAGTATTGTGGATTACCCCATTCTGGGGTGGTCCGAACTCATTATAGGAAAACAATTAGTAGGCTGGCCTCTTGATGCAGCTTTAATCCTGCTTGCTTTGGGCTGTGTTTCAAGCCTATAATTTTGTCCACCCTCAATAAGAGAGAATGAGAACTATTCTTTTGGTGGCTCAAGTAAATTCATAAATTAATTTTTAAAAATTTTGGATTATAAATATGTTATTCAAATCTCCATTTTTTCACAATGGAGCCTGAATGAAGGCTCTCATATTTGAGCTAATCTTCAAATGGATTAAACTAATATAATGCTCTTGAATATAATAAATGTGGTATGGCTCGAAATACAAACTTAACCTCTTAGAAATAGAAAAAATTACACAAACACTCCTTATACTATGACTGTGTATCACTTTACCCCATGAACTAAATAAACGTACAAAATGACCCATTAACTATTTGTTGGTATTACTTTAACCCATTTCGTTAATATTTTGTCTTCTAAGTTAACAAAAAATAGAGAACCAGAGTGCAGTCATTCAAATGGAAGTGGTTGGAATGATACCGTTGAATAGTTAAGGGGGTCTATTTGATACGCCTATTTAGTTCAGATGATCTATTTGTACGCTTATTTGACGAAATGTTAACGAAATGGGTTACAGTGATATCAACGTATAATAAATGGTTTGTTTAGTACACTTCTTCAGCTTAGAGAGTAAAATAATACACGGTCATAGTTGTAACACCCCTACCCTTCACATGGCAACTATGTTGTCCGCTTTGAAAAAAAGTCTCACGGTTTTGTTCTTCCTAGGGGGTTACCTATCCTTGCATTACTCCCCAAGCACGCTTAATTGCGGAGTTCTACTAGAGTCTCTACCACCCGAGAAAAGGTCTCATTGAATATAAGGGTCTAAAATTTTTCCTTTATAACCCAGAAACTCTATCTCCATTTCTGATGTGGGATACCAGGATATCATAATCCACCCCCTTAGGGTTGCACGTCCCCGTGCAGTAGCCTGCTAGCTCCGCTAGCCTGCCAGTCCTTATCGACCTGCCCACTAAGTAGCCCACCCACGTGTCACGCGAGTCGGCAGGGACCCACTCGGATGTGATGAGAGTCGGCTTTGATACCATCTGTAGCACCCCGACCCTTCCCATGGCAACGATATTGTCCGTTTTGGGCAAAAATCCTCACGATTTTGTTCTTCCCATGAGGTCACTCATCATTGCATTACTCCCGTCCAAACACGCTTAACTGCGGTGTTCTGCTAGGGTCTCTACCACCTGGAAAAAGGTCTCGTTTATATATAAGGGTCCAAAAATTTTTCTTTCTAGCCTAGGAACTCACTCTCTCTTTCCGATGTGGGATACCAGAATATCACAATAGTAGAAGAGGTATTAGTATAATTTTTTCCTTTGAAATATGAGGTCAATATATGTCAGGCTAAGTACCGAATCTTAAAACAAAGGGAACATGTTTGTTGTGACGGACTAAGGAACTTAGATTAAAAATATATAATATTCAATACTTTAGGTTTTATCTCTTTAAATGACCAATGTTATGTTTGTTTATACTAAATAAAACTATTAATTCCACATATAAAAGACTAAATAGTGAATAATTCATGAAATTAAAAACTTCATCCTCCCTCTGAAGATAACTTATCTCTTTCGAAATTATTTTCTCCATTCAATACTAAAAAATAACTCTTTATCTCTCATTTCATGTTGTATCTAACTTTAAGCAAACACAATATAAATAATATCACAGTATATATAATATTATTTGTAGATGGCTAAAAATAAAAATGATATAAAAATACAAAATCATCAAAATATTGATGAACCAAGTCATTCAAGCGAGTGACTCGACTCAGTGAACAGTGAAGAAATGAAGAGAAGTCATATCAGGAATGACAATTAAGGCATGATGACACCCACGCTAAAGTGATCTTTTGAAATCTCAGTATGATTCGAGAGAAACAAAGAAGTTGAGCAACTCGGGGGATAATAACTGGAGTAGATAAGTCGGGGTAAGTATCCGAGCAATAGACTTTTGTACGAATGATGCAAGCGAGCTTTGATAATCCAGAGCATTAATAATACATAGAGACCGAGCAACTCGAGTCACTTATATTACTCAAGCTGGTCAAGTTGGATCACCCGACTTGACCCTGTATTCAAATGAAGCTATGGGGGCTATGAAGAGGTATTTTACTTGGACTCGAGTTACTAGAACCCTCAGTGAATTGGCTAACTATTATTACTACCTATCAGCTAAAATGAATAGTGGGATAAGAACGTAGCAGGGACTATGTAAGCGTATCCTAGACTACGAATGAAATAATACCATAGCGCAGATTATGTGATTATGAGGCAATGGCACAAACCATAAAGACATAGCATATACTGTGTGTATGTTGCTTGGACTACTAAATATTGTAAAACATAGCACAGACTATGTGGCAAGCAATGATTTTATGGCTAGAGTAATATAGCACAGACTATATGATTCCACGGATAATAAAAAAGTATGTCTTAGAGACAATAGAAACACTGGCAGTACACTAAATGCGCTCACGGAATGTTAGAAAACATGCGGCTTAATGGCTAAAAAAAGAATCTTGTCAAACCATAGAGAACCCCAGGCCAACCTACTCAAGTGGGTTGGGTACATGTTTGGTGGCAATGGGCTGATCTAGACAAATTGTGGTAGGACACTAATTCGAGATATTCGGATATAATTTCATGATCTGATGATATCTTTTAAGAGTCTCGTTTCTAACATAATAGTTCAATTAGAATGTTATAAATAGGAAGAATGATCGTGCACTTATTCAGATTCTTCATAGCATTCATAATTATACTTTCAGATACTCCGATATTAGTTAACTTTCTCCTTCACCCAATCATCATTCTCTCTTTAATTTGTATTTTTTGATTATATCATAAATTTTACCTCTCCAACATTCAATAATTTGACTTTTCCCTAAAAGGACCCTACATTATTTATTATATCTTGGTATTAAAAAAATATTGAACTTATGTATTATTTATTCTTTTTATTTTTCTAATTCAATTTGACACATCCATGCCTTTCTTGATAATTAAAACATATAGAATTAATTACGTAAACTTACGAAGAAGAATCTTTTGACGAATTTTAATGCGTCAAATTTAGATATTAACAATTTGGAGATAGATAATTTCACCCCAAACTTTATAGGAATTGAATCGTTAGAAAAAACTCTTCTTAATTCAGGTATTCAATTCGCTAAGAAGGAAGGTGTGTTAAGTTTCAGTAAAACGATTGGCTCCAAAGAACCTCAGAAGAAGAGCAATTAGCATATTGCCATCAATATTTCCTCTCCAACTATCTCCTTATTAAAGAATACGTTCGGAAATCGTATTTGGCAACCGGCATTCTGCGGACTTATAGCCTTTTTGTTTAATGTCAAAATAAGTTGTAAGCTTTGCTTTTTAGCCTTGATTTTTTGCCTTTTTGTTTATTGTTTTCTGATTTTTTTTGCCTTTTTACTTATTAAGCTAAAAATACTTTTATATATTAACTTTTATAACATACACCCATTTTTAATGTGTGTGTATATATATATAATTTATTTTTCAAAATATATTAAAAAATTTATATTAAATATAAAATTATATAAAAATAAATAAAAATATAGAAAACAACTTTTACTGACTTAAAGTTTTTTTTTTTCTTTTTTTTTGTCTTTTAAATTTTTTGCTTTTTGATTTTAAGGCCCTAATTGGCATTTTGTATTTTTTGGCTTTTTCGTTAAAAACGTAAAAAAAAATTAATTTTGTCTGTTTGGCTAAAAAGTTAAAAAGTTAAAAAATTAAATCAAAATACTAACTCAGAAACTTCAAATTAAACTCCCACCACTTTTAAAATATAATAATACTTTTTATTTATAACTTATTTATTACCACTATTAATTATATATAATTATTAATATAAAAAATATAAAATGATAAAATTATTAACTTTGAACAAAAAAAATAAAAAAATTAACTTTTTATTCAAATAATTAACTTAAAAAAAATTAACTTAAAAATTAAATTACCAAACAACATACTTTGAAATTAATTTAAATTTTTAACTTAAAAAAAATTAATTTTTAAACTAATTACCGATCATGGCCTAAGTTTCCATACGATTCACCAAACTAATTCTTTTCTTCTTTAATTTAAAATAATTTTATGTTAAAAAAAACATAATTTAAAACTATATTGACAATTGAGACCAAACGATCTTATGGAACTAATAGGAGTAAACATATATTCTTTCTTGAATATATATTTTACTAAATTCTTAAATAATATCAAACATTTAACTTACCAATCGATTGGCTAAAATGTTTTTTTTTATTTTAATGTTTTACTAAATAATTAAAAAAGTAACGCAGTTCATTAGGGGAAAAAATAAAAATAAAAAAGTTAAAAAAATATATCAAATCACTAATTTTTATGACGCACTCTTCAAACTCCAACAGTACTCAGAAAGATAATAATTCCTTTATTTATTAATTTATTTATTATTAGTGTTAATTATATATAATTATTAATAATTTATATTTATAAATAATATTATCTAATTTAAATAAAAATAAAATATTATATTTTTATCCAATTAATTATATTTTAAAAAATTAATTTAAAAATTAATTTAACAAACCAGATATAGTGTCAATCTAAACAAACCTTTTTGCTAAAAAAAAAATAATAATAATAAATAAATAACTAGTTGTCAATTACGACCTTAATATTGTTATCATAATATTGAGAAATTATTTAAAAATAAAAATATCGGTTTGCTGACTATGAAAGAGAAGCGGTACAAATAAAGCACGTGAGAAAGAGGAGAAATATATATAATTGGCGTAGCGTGGAATCAGTTTTTGAAATGTCTCACAGGCGGCAACCACTAATTTACTGACACGTACAATCGTATAGGTGTCATTTATGAGCTGGGAGTTATTATTCAGTGCTCCCGTAGCACTAGATGGCAAATCTATATAGTATTCGTATTTAATATATTGGCAAAAAACTTTATAATAGAAACATGATCAACATTTTGTTAAATGATTAGATAACAAAGATGACTCATTAACTATGTTATACTCCGAGACTTCCTAATAATTTGCTGTCATGGCTGGTTTCAAACTAACATAAAGGAGCTATATGGCCAAGTTTTTAGGATTAATTTTTTATTTTTGTTATTAATTTTGTTAATAAATTATAATTTTTTTAAATGCTTAGTTTTTATTACAAATTATGATTATTTCTGTTTTTTTACTTAAAAGCATCCTTACGTTTTAATAAATGAACTTTGTATTTATTTAACGTAAAGCCTCTTTAAGCAAAAAGATTAGATTAAAACCAGCTTACCAAACACAGCCTAAAGAACAAATGAAGGGGGTGATAAAAACAAGTTAATGAGAGAAAATATTAAGAGGCGAGAGAGAATGAGAAACAAATATCAACAACTATTTTTTATTGTATAATAGATATCTAAAATGTTTATTAATTTTTTTTAAAATTTTTTGAAAAAAAAAACCTATAAACATCGCAAATATTTTAATTTTTTTAAAATAAAATAATTTTAATATCCTGAATTATGGAAC
>JAOTRH010112985.1:0-15225 GCA_034768845.1 Heliamphora exappendiculata
GCACCGAGTCAAATACTGGATAGAATATACGGACTATGCATTCATTCATCACAAATATAAATATGAAACCACGAATGAAAAAACATCTCAAATGTTTCTCATTAATATGCCAGGGATCAAGAATAAAAGACCTAAAAAGCATGGCTTTTCAGTATATATTTCTAACATTTCGCCCCTAATCAACTCCTCCCGATCAACCTACATGATCAAATGCACCTAAAAAATATTTTAAATCCCACATTGTGAGCCAAAGCTTAGCAGAAACTAGATAAATATGAAATAAAAGCTAAACATGTTGATGTATAAGATATGAGTATGTTACGACTTGCCCGAGCCTCAAAAATAAGTTTTACGAGATCAAAATGTAATGCAAAAAGATATGAGATTTTTGGACTCACACGAGCCTCAAAAGAAAATAGTTTGATACATATACATATATACTACAATGCTTCACATACAAACATCGACTCTCACGAGCCCCGACTCTCACAAGCCCAATACGCAACACTTGAAACCCACACAACATAACACATGAAACCATCATCACGTAACTCATCCCATCCACACAATGCAACGCATGCCCTCTATACGACTCACGTAACCCACGCAACATATGCAACACATACAGCCCACGCAGCACACGCTACACTTGCAACCCGCACAACACACAGGATGCACGTAACTCGTGCAACCCACGCAACACAAGCATCCTTAGGACTACAATTTTGTCCCTCAGATTCTCACACACACGCATTATCAACCAGAGTTAACGTTTTTTGAATCACATTTTTGTTCATTGCTATTTAGAGTTAACGTGTATCGGACCACATTTCCCCATCGTCAACCACACACACTGACACATGAATAAAACCAGAGTTTTATATACATAAGGACCACATTTATGTCCATTAATATGCATGAGTAAAACTATAATTTTAAATACACAAAGCCACGTACAAACACTATGTTTCACATAACGACATCACATGCCACATAACTCGTCATCCACCCACCTAGACGGCCAACTATCAAAAAAACAAAACCTAACCTTGAAGGTTAATTCCAAACCTTCAAAAACTCAATTTTCAAAAACGTTTTCACAAAATATTATTTTTTCCAAAACTCGCCCTTTTTAAAAAAAGAACTACGGACCCAAGCACGTCATGCACACATTGATGTATAAACTCCATTATTAACAAAACCACGTCATCCCTAAAGACGACAACAAAACAACAACAAATCCCCAAGACCATAACACGACCACCCAAAACAAGGAACGATAAACACCTCTCTTCAGGAGTTCAATCGACTGAACCCCATAATTTAGTCGACTAAAAGGCTACTAGAGGGGATTTAGTCGACTAAAAACCCCCAGTGAGTCGACTAAAAGCCACACTGTTGACCCAGTCGACTGAACCACCTAGTCTAGTCGACTGGACCACGACGGAAACGAAACCCTAGGTACAAAAATAACCTTTCAACCCCAAATTTAAAGTAACCAAACTCCCTTTTGATACCCTTAGACATACTCAAGTCCAAAGCTACTAAGAAACACTCAAAGGAATGTCTCAAAAACTCATTCCATCCCATTAAAAGCAACCAAAAATGGTTTAAAAGTTAAAGGGTAAATCACGTTACACGTAACAATATCAAGCCATGTAATTCACTTACATAATCCATGAATAATAACCACAACTATAAATACATAAAACCAGCTATAAACATACATAGCCATAAAACCTCAAACCGTGACATCACCCGTCACAAAATTCGACATCCACTCACAGGGACAACCAAGCCTAACCCGAAGGCCAACATCAAACCCCTCAAGCTACGAGGTTATAAACACCACCTTTATCCTCAAAGAGTCAAGGGCTTAAACACACCCCATACCCAACCACGATGCACCCAACAACCCACATCTCACACCCAAATCTCATCAAACATGTCATCCCCAAGGAGGACACTCAAACAAACATCCGAGGTCACGACACGACCAACCGAAACCACCACACAACCAACTAAACCCCAAAAGGAATCCTAAGGTATTTTAATCAACTAATTTTCATAAATTAATCAATTGAGTACCAAAGAACACCAATCGAAAACCAAAATCCAATCATCAAACCACAACCCGAAGCCTCCAACTTCCATCCGATACCCTTGGATATACGCACACCCAGGCCTAATACCAATATCATAAAGAAACACCCAACACCCTATTTCATCCACCGAAATCAACACAAACCCCTTTCTTCAAACCAAAACCCGATTTGAAACATAAAACGAGTTTTCATACAGATTAAACTGGTAAAAACACCCACGATTACCCGTAGCACCCTTATAAGACATGAGATTCTAGGCTCCTACCTCGAAGAGCTAAAAGCTCGATGCCTCGAAAAATGCACTTCGTCTAAACAAGAATCCGTCCAGATGAACACGAAGCCCTCGTCGCGTAGATCACAGATCTGTAACTCGATCACCAAAAGTCAAGCCTCGGGACCCCCGAAAGCTAGAAAGAAGGCAAAGAAAATGAGAGAGAAAGGAGATAGGCTTGAAAAGCTATTTGTTTAGCTCAAAAGAAATTTTGCAACCCTTATAGATTTTTGTGCTCAAGCACTACAGCTCGAGCGTGGTCCCCACCGCTCGAGCATACCCTTGCCGATATAACCCTCTACCAACACCCCGCTCGAGCACACCACCACCGCTCGAGCGGCCACCCACCAGCCAAACACTCTGGCACCACCCTGCTCGAGCGCGCTCCTACTACTCAAGCGATCAACACTGAAGCAAACCCAGACTGAAAGCCAAAACCAAACCCGCGCATGCATAACACGTATGACCCAACTCTAAACATGCAGTTCAACAACGGTTAAAACCATAACCAACACATCTTAAAACATCGTAAAAATTAACACGGGTCAGGGTCTCACATCCTATGTCCCGTATCCCATCTATAATAAACCACCTCCTGCTGAATTCTAAGAACTGGTTCTAATATTATAGATTCCAAATCCTATAGGAGATTCAAAGATGAAGATGAAACTACATTCTAGGTTAACTAGTCATTATCGAACTACTCTTGAACACCTTGTAATATCAACCGAACAATTATCCTTGAATTCCAATTAAAAGAACACCTGATCACCAAATGCATAACAACAAATGTAAATGAGCTAATTAAAACAAATGTAAATGAGCTAATTAAACCAACTTCAGCAAAAGATGAACTATTCAACAACAACAATTACAACTCTACTTCCAAACCTACGTACCCCCACAACTAAAGAAAGAAATGACGACTCACGCTCAAAGAATTCAGAAAGGCATACAATTAGATACCGGGAGGAAATGTGACGCTCCATTCTCCGGGCACGTCGAGCTATACATAAATATAAATAAAGGAATATTCTATCAATTCATTCATATTTACATACTTTAAATATTACATCATAAAGGAGTTTGAACTGATTAAAAATTTACATAGTGTTTACAGTTTCACCAAGAAATTTCAAAAGTTACATTATGCATGGGGAAATTGATCGAAAGAACAAAAAAACAGAGGTCTCGAACCTTTAGAATGCATCAGCAGGGTTCGCCTGCTCCTAGTACTCACTATGTTCTTCGAACTCTTCTTCGCCCTCTAGGACGACTCTCTCCAAGAATTCCTCCTCACCTGTGGCCCGAATGCCTTGAGCCAAAGCCCAGAAGAAAACTCCATAAACCTTCTAATCAAACTCATAGCAAAATATTCTACAACGCATATCATATAACACCCAGTACAATTTAAAGTCAAGGAGAGAGACAAATTCAATACTTACGGCATGGCAGGCATATATAAGAACAAGTGTATAGGTATGTAATGCAATGGATGTGATACAAGTGTCTAATCCGACATTCATCAAAAATAAAAATAAGAGTTCCACTTTGGGACGTATTGTTATTGCTTGTAGGGACTTATTATCATTCCCGTCTCAGGGACTTATTGTGGATGCCGTGATGGGACTTGGTGTTATTGCCGACTCAGGGACTTATTGTGAATGCCGTGATAGGACTTTGTTGTTATGATGTATAATATGGATCTCAGGTGCAACTATTTATAGCATGGCATCAACTAGTATGGCAAATTTCATGGTACAACTCACTAAGCGTAAGATACAAGTATGTGAAGTACAAGGTACAATTCTCAAGATACAATTCAAATTTAATAGCATAAGTTTTAAATCATCATACATTCATTTACAAACACTAATCAACTAGCACAAATTAATCATCATATAAAACTCGGGTCTCATAGCAAAGGGTACTCAAATCACACTTCGCAACTTTTAATGCCAAAATCGAGTATTAAATTAAAAGGGCTAACAAGGTTTTTGAGGCATCTAGACGTGGAATCAAGTTATGATTTTTAAACACTATTTCCATAAAAATATTTCTTACAACCCTTATGTTTAACACTAAGTCCAAAAGCTATGGAAAATGGGTGAATAAAGCATCTTAACCGAAAACGGTTCAGCACTTTTCTCAAGATTTTATCTAGAATACACCTCAGTTGGTCTCGATTTTGGGATATCAGATTAAGTCCAAATGAGCCCATTTTTTGATATGTTCACTTTTATCATGTTCCCTACATGTTTCATGCCTAGTGCTAAAGGTAGTTGTTTGGAACAATTTAGATTGTTTTGCCATTTTATAAAACACGTTGTGTCAGTAGCCAAAACTCAGCAGAGTCAGTTTTGGACAGAGTGTTTGAAACGAATTTGGGGGACTTTCCTGAGGCATCTAGGTCTTATATTTGGACAAAACGTAGTTTGATATGCTATATACAATGTTCATGTAGACCATCTTTGGAATAGGTCACCAAAAATAGTGATTTTGCGCTACACACAAATATGTGACAAAAATATTCTTTGAGGGCTGAAACTCAATAGAGACTTTCAAAAGGGTCTTGACCTATCAAAACTCAACATGTTATGCTCATTGTTAGTGGGTAGGTAGCTATACATGGTATCTACAAATTGTATGTTTTGACCAAAGTTTGGATCTCATTGTAAACTAGGGTTTTCAGGTTAATAGTGTTAACTGGTTAGAAAATGACACACTTTGGTAAAATTACAATATCTCGAGTTCTACTTACTCAAATGAGTTGAAACTAATTTTGGATGAAAGATAACACAAAAATATAAATCTGAACATGAAAAAAATTCTTAGATCAATTTTCAACGTTGAGTTATGGCATTCCAATATTTAGGGTAGAAACATCTATGCTTTCAAAAATCAAGTCTTTTTAGGTCTAAGTCTCCCACTTATGATATGTCAAGGTTTTGTCCCATTTCTTTGCATGCTTGTATTTTATACATTAATATCAAGGTTCCAGCAAACTTTTAAGTCATCAAAATCAAAAATAACAACACACAACAACATCTCATATCATCCACAAACACAACAGCCCCTAATCTCAACTGCGACGCCTTTTCGGTTTGTTTTCGGTTCTCGATTCTTAAAGTGTTTAAAGAGATGAGTTGAGGGATATTAGAATAAGGTTTAGAAATTTTACTTACTTCTTTGAGCCCATAGTATGTAAGGACTTAGCTTTAGAAAAACACCTCTCTTTGATTTTTTTCTTCCTTTCTTCCTTTCTCCTTTTCTTCTCTCTCCTTTCACTCTCAAACTTGTAGAACACCTTACAACAAATGGAATTCTGGTTTTTCTCCACTACATGGACAGAATATGAAGAGGAGAGGGAGGGTGTTTGGCTTGCTTATATAGGGAAAAATCTAGGGAACAAAGGGGGGGACAAAAAGGTACTTTGAAGACGTTTTTTCCTTCTGTGTAATATTTGAGGCCTATACATCATATATGGGGAAGAGAAATACAGCTAGGGTCAGTTTGGGGAACAAATATCTGATCCCCCATCAATCAAGGGGGTTTTCCAAGGTTTACGTGCCCTTATTGTGCAAGAAAATATTTTAAAAGTTAATTTGATGTATCTATTTGGTGTCCTTTTCTATTGAAATCTATTATTTTAGTATGTTTATGATAAATTTAGTATTTTCATTAATTATCATAGGTTCCATAGCAATTTATTAAATAGATATAGTCTTTTAAGTCAAATTAAACTAATTTTGACATTATAGGGATTTTTGACTTTTTTAAGTGTGTATGAATTTTAATAATGATTTGTTTACTTTTGTTAGTCTATAATACCATATTATTATGTATATTCCATGTTCAACAAGTGTTGGATCATCATAATTCTTGACTAGACATCTTTCTCATCTTTTTAAGCTTAAAAAAGGAAAAAGCTACTTTTTAGCATAACTCCCAATGTGGCGGGCCACTAAGGGGAATTTTTGTCATTTTTGTTGTTACTTTGTTTTTTGCTACTTAATTGTACTTAAATCCTTGATTTAGAGGGTCCATTTGTCAAAATTTTAATTTTAAAGATTTTTTGCTGTACTAGAGTTAAACGGTCATTTTAGTCTAATCATAAGAATTTTTTATTTTAAATCTTATATTTCATGTTATTTACTTAATTCAAAATGTTGGGAGGCTCTTCGGGTGCTAATGTTTTGTTTCCTAAGTTTTGGACCTTTTAGGGTTTTTGGGTCGAATTAGGGTTTTGGGTTGAGTTAGGGTTTCGAACTTCTTTCGTGCTCTATGGCCTCATGGGTTATCCATCACTAATACTTATGGTTTAGGCTGGGGTTTTACACGGGTCATTATCAACAAGGTTGTTACAACTAGGGTCTTTACCGAGTTCTTACGAACTATCCCCCTTTAACAAATTTCGTCTCTGAAATTTTATCCCGTACTTCATCGTATGAAAGATTGATATGCAAGCATTATGCCTTCTCGTCTTCAAGTTGGCTTTCTCACTTTTTTGGTGCTATCCTTGGAGCTTCTATCAATAGAATTGCTTTTCTTTTAGAACACTTTGCTTTGGATCTTTATTGAGCTTTCCACAAAGTTACGTCCTTGTATTTACATACAACTCGTGGTAACTCGGTGGCTAACAGGGCATTGTATCGGTGAGCACGTAACCTAATCTTCCATTGAAGTTACTTGATCTTCATACCACTGTGTTACTCGGTGTCAGGTTTTCACGTTGTTCTCCTTGAAATCGTATGATAGTGCCATTCTCTACTCCTGCCCATATCTTCTTCTGTTGGAAATCGATGATAGCGTGATGTCAGGAGAGCTAGTCCATTCTGAGAATCACATCGCATTCGTTAAAATCCATGTCTCGCAGGTCGCATAGCATAAGGGTGTCGATAATCTTAACGTGCACGTTCTACAAGCAAAGTCTACCCGCATGTGATATTCTAAGGGTGTATCGACGCTGAGAGTCTTCTTTAACACTTTGGGTTCCAAGGGCAGAGATTGCATATATGCCAAAGATATGAAAAAGTGGGATACTCTAGAATCAAACAATACTTTCTCTAAGGTATTGAACAATACAGACATACCTTGCATAACTTAGGTGCATTCTTCTTCCTCTTCCTAAAGAGCAAAGATGAGTCCTCCCGGGGGCCTCTAGTTTTTGTTAAACGGTGGCCTTCCCTTCCAATAGGTGTGCTGCTAGAGCTACTCGATTGGCCTCAGTCTGTACTCCCATGGAGTTAAATAACTTCTTGACAGCTCTCAGCTATTTTTCGGTTACCCTCAGTTTAGCCTCTCCCTTGAACGTTGGGGCTCATTGTCTACCCATCTCATATAAGAACCACGCTCGGTCACGTACAATGGGATGGTTGATGCTAGCAGCTAGTTCTCGCAACACTTAGACTAATCTCGACACTTCTTCATTCGTGGGTCAATCTGTTGTCCACTGATGGTTAGGTCATCTTCTTGCCATCTGAATAAAGAGGAAAGGTGTTACGGCTTGTGAGTCATCTTTTTAAAGTCTTGATTGTCTTTAGGTTTTGGGGTCTTGTGGAGTTAATTGAAGATTTATTCATTTACATTTCATAACATTCAAGTTTAGAACGATTACAAAAAGGGAGGTACATAACATATAGTGGCCCAAGTAGAATAGGTGTGGATAAAACCATTGGACTTTGACCGCATAGTCTAACGTTAGTTCTAGTTTCGTAGCATTTTTCATTGTACTTCCACGTGCCACACTGCTGCAGGTCATATGCAATCTTTTTTAATGATGGCGATAGGAACCTTCGTATAAATTTCTGTTAGAGATGTTGCATGAGCTCCTACTTAGCAGTTCTTACAGTCAAAGTTGTTAATCTTTAAAACACATTCCAGGTAGAGATCTGCTTTGCGACTCGATGATGCGCTAGGTGGTTCTTCTGAGGATGTGCACGATTCGACTTCCTCTTGAATGCGCTAAACCCTAATAACTATCGTTTCTCATCGATCTAGGTCTTAGGAGAGGCGACCAGGGGCGACAAGTTGTCAAGCGTTCAACTAAGGATTTTAAATGACGCACTAGACTACACGAAATGTGTCTGGAGGTTAGAAAGGTTTAGAGAAGGTGAACAAGAGGAAGACAGTGAACAATACTTAAATAAATGTCCTTGGAACTGATCCAGTACAATCAAATTCTGATAAAGAGATGTTAAGTGATCGGCAGCTAAACTAGATATTTTCTCTAAAGTTACGTTGGCCAAACATACTTCCATTCAAGTATCCAAGTCTACTTCCCTGGTAAGAATTTCAAGAGTGTACAATGAATTCACAAAATCACTACAACATATTACGGTTTTAGAATCGAGAGAAAATGAACAATGACAAAAGATGTTATCAACGTTGAATGTTTGGAACAGGTAATTATCAAAGAATTGATATCAAGTTCTACGAAGGAAAGTTAATTTAAGGATGATGGTTTGAATCGGAGGAGAATCAAATGCGAATACATTATTAAGGCATGAAAACTTGAGGACAAGGGCACTTTCTGGGATTGAATTTCTAGTAGGGTTACCAACAAGACTTGGTGCATAAAGGTTACCGACGAACGACACTTGATGGTACTGTTGAGAACTAATGATATAAGTAGAAAAGATATGCAAAAGAACTTCAAAAAGTTAACACAAGGGCTTGGGGTAAAAGAGAAAAGAATTCATAAGGATGAAGTTGCGGGGATCTAACGGTATCTCTCGAGGTGATGTCTAAAGCTTCTCTTTGTATGTACTCCTATCTACCCTCCTAAAAATAAGACAACTTGTTGCATGAATATCTGATCTTCGATCTCGATGCTTTTACCTCTCCTTCGATTCTAGATTCCCTACTGCATCTAATCCCGATAACGTCCTAATAAGACTCGCTAGAAGACTCAAGCGTAGCATATTTTAGTTCTTATAATCTATAGATGATAATTATTATTAATACAATGCATCCTACAGAGCTTCTACACGACAGAACGCATGATTTTCCATAACCCAAAGCCTGAAAGTTCACTAAACCTAAGCTCTAATACTGTGACGCCCCATCCTCTAGGCACATCGGAACATACATAAATATAAATAAAAGAATATTCTAGTCATTCATTCATATTTACATACTTTAAATATTACATCATAAAGGAGTTTGAACTAATTAAAAAGGTATAGAGCATTTACAGTTTCACCAATAAATTTTGAAAATTACATTAAGCACGGAGAAACTAATCCAAAAAAAAACAGAGGTCTCGAACCCTTAGAATGCATGAGTGGGGTTTGCCTGCTCCTGGTACTCACTATGTTCTTCAAACTCTTCTTCGTCCTTTGGGGCGACTCCCTCTAAGAACTCCTCACCTGTAGCACGAATGCCATGAGCCAAAGCCCAGAAGAAAACTCTCTAAACCTTTTAACCAAACTCACAGCAAAATATTCTACAATGCATATTATATAACACCCAGTACAATTTAAAGTCAAGGAGAGAGATAAATTCGATACTTACAGCATGGTAAGCATATATAAGAACAAGTGTACAGGTATGTGACGCAATCGATGTGATGCAAGTGTCCAATCCGACATTCATCAAAAATAAAAATAGGATTTCCACTTTGGGATGTATTATTATTGCTTACAAGGACTTATTATCATTGCCGTCTCAGAGACTTATTATGAATGCCGTGATGGGACTTGATGTTATTACCGCCTCAAGGACTTATTGTGAATGCCGTGATGAGACTTTGTTGTTATTGCTGCTTCAAAGACTTATTGTGAATGCAGTGATGTGACTTTATTGTTATGATGTACAATATGGATCTCATGTGCAAATATCTATAGCATGGTATCAGCTAACATGGCAAATTTTATAGTACAACTCACTAAGCGTAAGGTATAAGTATGTGAAGTACAAGCTACAATTCTCAAGATACAAGTCAAACTTGATAACATGAGTTCTAAATTATCATTCATTCATTTAAAAACACTAATCAACTAGCACAAATCAATCATCATATAAAACTCGGGTCTCATAGAAAATGGTACTCAAATCACATTTAGCAACTTGTAAGGCCAAAATTGAGTATTAAATTAAAAGGGTCAACAAGGTTTTGGGGCATCTAAACTTGAAATCAAGTTATAATTTTTAAACACTATTTAGATAAAAATATTTCTTACAACCTTTATGTTTAACACTAAGGCTAAAACCTACGGCAAAAGGTTGAATAATGCATCCTAAATGAAAACTGTTTAAAACTTTTCTCAAGATTTTATCAAAAATATGCCACTGTTGGTCTCGCTTTTGGGATATCACATCAAGTCCAAATGAGCCCATTTTGGGATATGTTCTAGTGTAGCATGTCCCCTACAAGTTTCAGGTTTAGTTCTAAAGGTAGTTGTTTGGAAAAATTTAGAGTTTTGGGCCATTTTATGAAATAGGTTCTATCAGTCGTCAAAACTCAGGAGAGCTGGTTTTGGACAGAAAGTTTGAAATGAATTTAGGGGACTTTCCCAAGGCATCTAGGTCTTATGTTTGGAAAAAAGTAGTTCCACATATTAGCTACAATATTCAAGTAGACCAGCTTTGGAATAGGTCACCAAAAATAGGGGTTTTGCACTACACAAAAATATGTGACAGAAGTGTCCTTCGAGGGCTGAAACTCAACAGAGAATTTCAAAGGGGTTTTGACCTATCAAAACTCAATATTTTGTACTCATTGTTGGCGGGTAGGTATATATACATGTTATCTAAAAATGTTATGTTTTGACCAAAGTTTGGATCTCATTGTAAGCTAGGGTTTTTAGGTCGGTAGTGTTGACTGGTCAGAAAACAACACTCTTTGGTAAAATTGTAATATCTCGACTTCTATTTACTCAAACGAGTTGAAACCAACATTAGATGAAAGATAACACAAAGATATAAATATGGACATAAAAAAAATTCTTAGATCAAATTGCTATGTTGAGTTATGGAATTCCAGAGTTTAAGGTAGAAACATCTACGTTCTCAAAAATCAAGTCTCTTTAGGTCCAAGTCTCCTACTTATGATATGTCAAGATTTTGTTCCTTTTTTTTGAATGCTTGTGCTTTAGACATTAATATCAAGGTTCTAGCACACTTATAAGTCATCAAACGCAAAAATAACAACACACAACAACATCTCATATCATCTACAAACACAACAGCCCCTAATCTCAACTACGACGCATTTTCGGTTTGTTTTCGGTTCTCGATTGTTAAAGTGTTTAAAGAGATGAGTTGAGGGATATTTTGAGAGATATTAGACATAAGATTTATATATTTTACTTACTTGTTTGAGGGCTCAAAAGATGGTCGTATAGAAGGATTTAACTTTAGAAAAACACCTTTTTTTGATTTCTTCTTCCTTTCTTCCTTTCTCCTTTTCTTCTCCGTCCTTTCTCTCTCAAACTTGTAGATCACCTTAGAAGAAATGGAATTCTAGTTTCTCTTCACTACATGGACAAAATATTAAGAGGAGAGCGAGGATGTTTGGCTTGCTTATATGGGGAAAAAGCTAGGGAATAAAGGGAGGACAAAAAGGTACTTTGAAGACTTTTTTTCCTTCTTCTTAATTAATGAGATATGAGGTGATTAGACATGGTGCAATATTTGAGGCCTATACATCAGATATGGGGAAGAGAAATATAGCTAGGGTCAGTTAGGGGGACAAAAATCTGATCCCCCATCAATCAAGGGGTTTTTCCTCGGTTTACATACTCTTATTGTGCAAAAAAATGATTTAAAATTTAATTTGATGTATGTTTTTGGTGTCATTTTCTACTAAAACCTAATATTTTAGTATTTTTATGACAAATTTAGTATTTCCATTAATTATCATAGTTTTCATAGAAATTGATTAAATAGATGTAGTCTTTTAAGTCAAATTAAGCTAATTTTGACATTACAGGGCTTTTTGACTTATTTTAGTGTGTATGAATTTTAATAATAATTTGTATACTTTTTTTAGTCTATAATACCATATTATTATGTATATTACTTGTTGAACAAGTGTTGGATCATTATAATTCTTGACTAGACATCTTTCTCATCTTTTTAAGCTTAAAGAAAGCAAAAAGCTACCATTTGGCACAACTCGCAATGTAGCTAGCCACTAAAGGGAATTTTTGTCATTTTTTATGTTACTTTGTCTTTTGCTACTTAATTACCCTTAAATCCTTGGTTTAGGGTGTCCATGTATTAAAATTTTAGTTTTTAAGACTTTTTGCTGTACTATGGGTAAAACGGCCATTTTACTCTAATTATGAGAATTTTTTATTTTTAATCTTATATTTCATGTTATTTACTTAATTTAAAATGTTGGGAGACTCTTCGGATGTTAAGATTTTGTTACTTGAGTTTTGGACCTTTTTTTGGTATCCAAGTAGAATTAGGATTTCGGGTTGAATTAGGGTTTCAAACCTCTTCGGTGCTCTATAGCCTCGTGGGTTATTCGTCACTAATACATAGGGTTTGGACTAGGCCTTTACACGGGTCATTATCAAACAGGGTGTTACGACTAGTGTAACGACCCGGTACAGACCCTAGTTGTAACAATCCAGTTTATAATGACCCGTGTAAAGACTCAGTCCAAGCCCTAAGTGTTAGTGACGGATAGTCTACGAGACCATAGAACACAGAAGAAATTCATAACCCTAACTCGAATCAAAAATCCTAAGTTCAACCTGAAAATCCCAACAAGGTCCAAAACTCAGGCAACAAAACCTAAGCACTCGGAGAGTCTCCTAACATTCTAAATAAAGTAAATATCATGAAATAATAAATAAAAAATAAAAAATCCTCATAAATAGGGTAAAATGACCGTTTTACCCCTATTACAGCAAAAAGTCTAAAAAACTTAAATTTTGACATATGGATATCCTAAATAAAAAATTTAAGTATAATTAAGTAGAAAAGGACAAAATAATATCAAAAATAACAAAATTACCCCATAGTGGCCGACCACCTTGGGAAGTGTGCCAAAACTGACTTTTTGCTTTCTTTTTAGCTTAAAATGATGAGAAATGTATTAAATTAAGTCTTATGATGATCCCATACTAGTTGAGCAAGTAATATACATAATAATATAGTATTATAGGTCAACAAAAGCAAACAAATTATTATTAAAATTTATACGTAACAAAATAAGTCAAAAAGTCATATATTGCCAAAATAACTTAATTTGACTTAAAAAATTGCACTTATTTAATCAATTACTATGAAAACTATGATAATACATGAAAATACTATATTTGTCATAAACATACTAAAAATAATAAATCTCAGTAGGAAAAGACACCAAAAAGATATATCAAAATAACTTTTAATGCATTTTCTTGCACAAAATGGCATGCAACCAAATGCAAAACCCCTTGATTGATGTGGGGTCAGGTTTTTGTCCCCCAAAGAGCCCCCTAGCTGTATTTAGCTTCTCCAAATCTGATTTTGTTCCCTCAAAACCATCGCCATGTCAGCTCAACCCATGTGAAGTGGAAAAGAAAAGGAGAAGAAAGTACCCTTAATTGAATTTTTGGCCCCTCCATGTTCTCTAACCTTTTGCCTATATAAATTTGTTAATATTTCCAAATTCATTATATATATATATATATATATAAATATATATATATAAATAAAATAATAATAGAATTCAATAAGAGAGTTATGATTATAAATATATACATATATATATATATATATGTACATGTATATAGACATATATATAATAATAATAATACTAATATTGATTTAACAATAGTATAAATAAAAGTTATTAAGAGGTTAATACATAACCGGTGTAAAACCGTTTCAAGCCGAGCCTTCAATTGCGTTATTAAGCCTCTGTTGGATTGCTTCAGTCTATATATGCATGGGTATTAGATTTAGGTTTGCATCAGGTGAGAATTCATTGGACGCCTCAGAATGTTAGAGTTGGAATGAGAGTATTAGAGAAGTAGGGGAGAAAGAAAGAAAGAAAAAAAAAGAGAAAAGAAGAGGAGCCACACGCAAAGCCCTGACGCCCCACCGCCTCATGCCGCCGCCACCTCAGGCGTTGACGCCACCGCTCTCCACCATCACTGGTGACCTCGTCGTCGCCCTCGCCGACTGTCAGCACCTCTCTCCCTCGAGTTGTCTCACTCTCTTTTCTATCTCTCTTCTCTATGTGGGTTTTGAATCACCATCATTAGCGCCACCAAAGGTCACCGGAGACTACTACCAGTGCCTCCAGCACCCCCAAAAACCCCCATGCAGCCCCGACAGTCACACACGCACACACTCCACTACACCTGTTTGTCATTGTTTCGCACCGCCTCTATCAGCGTCTACAACCACCGCCACCCGACACCCTCTAAACTATCCTTTTGATGCCCTAACGCAGTTAGTGAATGGCGTCGATAACCAGTAAACTACTCTGGCAAACTGGAACCAGAAAAGTATCTTTTTGAGAATTTTGTTAAAAATAGTTTTTTAGCCTAACTTTGAACCACCACAGCTGTCATCTCGGACCTCCGTTTCTACCGCCAAGAGTTTGGTTAGATTTATCTGACGGCCGCCTACGCGTAGCCGTGAATGGCAGCCAAAATTAGCGTCCAAATTGTACAAATGCGCGTCCCAAAGTTGGGATGAACAAACAAAAGGTCGCCACACAAATACGCTGTGCGCTGCATACATTGTGCATGCAAATTGATGCCACTATGTGGAATATGTGCAATTGAATTAGGGTCATGTTTGAGTTGTGTTTTATTTGTTGGAATTTTTTGAATTCATTGGCCATTGAATTCCAGAATTCAATAGCAGAATTCAATTGCAATTGAATTGGCCATTCAA
>JAOTRH010112996.1:0-15225 GCA_034768845.1 Heliamphora exappendiculata
CCCCCCCCCCCCCCCCCCCCCCCCACGGAAACGCTGTCAGGTTAACCATTTTTTTTGTTTATCTTGGTCAGCAACAAAAAATAATTTATTAAAAAGAATAAGGGTAAAATTATAACAAAATTGAAGGATAAGGAAAGGAAAGAAAAATACAATCTCTAGAAATCTACCCTACATATCACACATTGCCCTCCAATATCTAAAAAATAATGGAATTTCTATAAAAGGAGAAGAAACCGAAGTCCAAAAAAGATGTCAAAAAAGATACCCTCTCTCATAAAGAATTCACCTCCTCACCCTGATTTTCAAACACCCTAGCATTCTGTGCTGGCCAAATAACCAAAAAGAGGGAAAAGACAAATAGATCCACCAAGCTTTCAATTTCTTATCATTGCCAAATCCTCAAAAAAATCAATCCAAAACATACTTAATCAGAGCCACCTGACGCATAACCACCAATTGGAACAATTGATGCCATAAGGACTAAGCCGGGCAGTGCAGTGCAGAAAAAGGAAATCCAAGACTCTTTGTTTCTCCTCCTTTTGAAGCTTTCAAGTTATCTCACAATTTGATTAAGTGAACTTGGTTCCACAACCCTTTCTATTCTATCCCGTAGCGGACTATGAGAAACATAACCTTTGGTACATGCTCACCTGTGATACGATGGCATGATACATGCCTTCATGTCTTAATGTATATGGCCTGTTTCATGCATTATATAATTTTGATGATCATGGCACCATTTTTTTTTGGATAACCGAAATGTTACAGTTATGACTCATTGACCCTCCAATTAGTTTTTTATCACGATGTGCTTGTTTTTGAGAGAGACATGATGTATGACCTGTGTCATGCTTGTGCCTTATACAATTTTTACAATTTTGCAGCATCATTTTTGTTTTAATACAAATGTCATGGTGCAGGTTCTTGACTTACTGAAGACAATGGTTGTTAGAGATCCCAAGCAGATTAATGCTTGCTCCGACAAAACTTACCCAACAGGGCTTTTGCAATTGAATGCCATGCGCCTGGCAGATATCTTCTCTGATGACTCAAATTTTCGATCTTATATCACAATATACTTTGTAAGCTTTTTGTTAATGCCCATCGTTCGTCATGAGTTTCTATAATTCCTATACTTGCTGTTTCCCTTTTTATAGTTTCTTATAAATCATATGCTATGATCAGAGTTTGTGACATTCATTGCATATCTCTTCAGACAGAAGTTTTGACAGCTATTTTTACGCTCCCACATCGTGAGTTCTTGTCTAGTTGGTGTTCATCTGATCTTCCAATTTGGGAAGAAGATGCTACTCTGGAGTATGACTCATTTGTGGCAGCTGGATGTGTTTTGGATTCATTTTCGTCATCAGATTTACTGAATGTAACGAATTCAGGATCCGTTTTCATTCCTAGTAACATGCCGCGGGCATCCTATGCGCACCAAAGAGCATCATTATTGGTCAAAGTAATAGCAAATCTACATTGTTATGTTCCAGGAATCTGTAAAGGTAGTGCTTTTAGCAACATATCTTTTGATGTACATAACAGCTTTGACGAGTGTCTTATCGAAGTTCTATTGATCATTAAGATATTTGTTTCAATCCACAGAGGAGGAGGACGTCTTCCTTAACAAGTTTCGTGAGTGCTTACAAAGGGAGTTACCTAAATTATCTGCGTCTGATGCTGAAAAAGCTGGCATTGTTAGCAGGAATCTACGTAAATATGTCTTATGATCTTTTCAATGTTCAAAATTGAACGCATTTTTGCATTGGTAATAATCGACTTGCATGTACAGGTTCCTTGTTGAGTCATGCAGAATCTCTGACTCCTCCTTATTTAAATGAGGAGGATGTACATCTCTTAAGGTGATCTAAACCTAGATTATGTCCATTCTATTTATGCTTCTGGATACTTTGTTTGCTTGATAATATCATAACGAATTCTGAGCTAACGATGCAATGATCAAACCACATATTTATCATGTTAGATGACTGTGAACTACTAAATCCATTGTGTTTAGTTTCTCTCAATAGCTATATATTTGGAGGTATCCCTACTCTATATTTGTCTCTTAATACTGCATTAATTTTAAAATGCCAGAAACATTATCTTACACAGAAGATTCACTAAAACTTTAAAGTCATTCCTAAGCTTGCACTTCACTATACATCTTACATTAGTTTGTTTGCTCATTCCTTTGTCCTTCCACATTACAATGAGTATCATTTGTTGAAAGAAAGGGTTTGGTCCTTTTAACTGTTTGCCAGGCCATGATTCAGAAGCATGCCAGGAATGTTTATGAAATGGAGAGTGTTCTCACATAGTCCTCCCACTCACTGATATATGCCTTGATGTCAATGATTTAGCTAATTCATGAACAAGCCATATTACATGGATTCGGGTACGGGTGTCGGTTGAGGGTTGAGGGTAGGTGTTTAGAAGATTCCATCAATTCATCTGTCAATGGACACATGAACAAGAGAAAATATTCTTATTTTTTATGTATATATATATATATATATAAATAATATTTTTGGGCATAAACTCTTTATAAGGTGCAATTAAACACTTCATTTGTGGTATGAGAATTTTGTATGCAAGTAAGGTATAACTTTTTCCAGCAATCCAAACATATCACTTTTCTATTGAGATGAACTTGAATAAACTGAGCAACATTATTTACCAAATCATCTGTTGTGCATTGGACCAGGATTATTAGATTCTTATGATTCTCTATTCACTTCGTGATCAATTCATAGTTTATCTATAAATCCATACAAATCTATGGATGAATTTATTGACTTAGATACATTGTTCGATTTACAATTCCACTAACAATTGGTGATTTGTGTGATTCTTAAAACTATTGGATCTAACAAATTTCAGAATAAATTTTCATCATTTTTCCCCTTGAAAATGCTAGAATATTACTTTTAGAGTGTTTAATTTGAAAAGACAGATTCCTATGCATATTTTGTTGACCATTTTGTGATTAGTAGATTTGCTAGGATTTAGTTAAATTTGACGGGTTCATAACCTTTTCTTTTTTCTTATTTTTTCTATAAAATAGCTAATACACATTAATTATATGTTCCTATTTAGGTGAAACACAAATATTTTTGCTTTTTTTTTTTTAACAATTAGTGTACACGACATCTTTTAAAATATTGTGTTTAAGATAAGAGTTAATTAATTATTAGTCATATTTAAAAGATTTGTAATATAATTGATCCCATTGCTAAGATTTTTAAAGATAAGGTCCTATTTTTAAAAGTAATTTTTGATTACGACATATTTACCCTTATTTAAGTATTTTGTGGCGAGTTACTTATATTTTTGTTTGAGAATTTTAAACTTTCATAGCTTTCAATGTATAAGTTTGTTTTTAATAAAATTAATATTTTTGGAATCTACTTATCATGGTCTATGAAACAAGATTTATATTCAACATAAAATTATGGAAAAAAGTGAACCAAGAAATTCTTTTGTTGTGAATTGAAAAATATTCTTCTCTGTCCTTCTCTCTTCTTCTTTTTCTTTTTCTTTAATCTTAAATCACTACTTTACAACTCAACTTGGTATCATAGCCTTCCGATCTTACTCTAGAACACGTCAGGAATATCTAAGACTTGATTCGGAGTAAACCAGAAGGGTTGACGTCGGCATGATGTCCTCATTCGTACGGATTGACGTCGCTATCGTCTACTCCGATCGACTTGTTGGTATCCTTTGAGATTTATGGTGATTTTTGTGAAATTTTTTGAAGCCATCTAATGAGTATTTCGATTTATGGAATGATTTTCTACAAGTTTGAACCCTAGATTGCAATTTGTTGATTGAAGTTCCAAATCTGGTTTTTGGTTATTCAAATCACTTGTAGGAGAAACAAGTGAATTCTCGATTACACGAAGGATTGGTTTTGAGTTCTTATCTCTTTGCCCTAGTTATAGATGAATTGACTAAATATATTCAATATGAGGTCCCTTAGTTTATGTTGTTTGCTGATGATATTGTCTTAGTGGATGAGATTATGAATGAGTTAACGCTAAGCTAGAAATGTGGAGGAAAACTGGTTTCGAATAAGTAGAAACAAAACTGAATATATGGAATATAATTTTAGCGGTAATAAAAGTATTAATAGTGAAAAAGTAAATATTCAAAACTAAGAGATAGCTAAGAATGGATATTTTTGTTATCTAGATTCGATTATTAACAAATATGGTGAGGTTGCAAATGATGTAACTCATAAAATTAAAGTTGGTTGACTCAAGTAGATGAGTGCTTCTGTAATTTTATATGATCAATGAATACCTATGAGATTAAAAGAAAAATTTTATATGACAGCTATTAGACCAGTGATTTTATATGAGATAAAATATTGAGTTATTAAGAAAGATTATATAATGAGTGTTGCAGAGATGAAAATGTTAATGTGTGCGGTAAGACTAGAAAAGAAAAAATTAGGAATAAAAAAACTCGTGAAATGGTAATGGTTGCACCAATTGAGGGCAAGTTGAGGAAAAATAGATTAAGATGGTTTAGACACATATAACGTAGACTAGTTGATGCTGTAGTAAAAAAAAGCGACAAGATCATGAATAATAAAAACACTAAGGGGAGGGGTAGATCTAAATTGACATGAAATGCCATATTAAGAAAATATATGAACCTATTAAAATTAACTGAAAATATGGCTCTTAACAGACTAGAATGCCGTAAAAGGATTCATGTAGCTGATTTCAATTGATTGGGACAAAAGCTAAGTTTGGTTTGGTTATCTATATGAAGTAAACTTAGAATTTTAGAATTTTTAGATTTTGGTTGTTTTATATTCGATTTGTGTATTTAAGAATGTATCTTTTTTAAAAATATGCTTTTATAACTATTATAGAAATTATGACATATGTTGGATCATGTCCAGAAAGTGAATAAAATTCACCAAAATTACTTCAAATTTCAATAAATATGATTTTTGGAATAAAAGCATGCATATTGGTTAAATTTTTTAGTGAGTTGTGCCAAAAAAATAAAATTCGTCTCTGGTTAATGCTACTATTGCTATGGCCATCATGGTCCGAAATTGCATCACCACCACCGTTACAGTTACAGCGACCGCTACTACTTTTTAAAATCATGGTTTGTACTCTTATCTTGTGCGAAAGGGAGATGCCTTCCCAATTACATGATGCAATTATGTCCTTATGGGATTTGTGTAATATGTGTTAGAATTAATTTATTTTTAGTTTCTTTCACACCTATGGATTATTTAACATTTTTATTTTTATAGTTCGTTCCGTGCCTTACGATTCCTGATTCTATTTGATTCACCATTCACAAAATTAGAATTTTGATTTACGTTAAGATTTTCGATTTGATAACTATGCATTGAATTTTGTTGTTTTTGAATGGAAAATGGGGAACGTCAACGACGATATAGGAGAAGAAAAACATAGCCACAAATAATAAACTGTAGGGAAGAAGAGTGGAAGACCGCATGAACAGGGAAAAGGAAGAAGGTAGTAGAATCAACATTATGCTTATGAAAATTTACAACCTTTATAAAGAAAAGGAAATTTGTACACGAGAATGGAAGTTACACAAAATAAAAGGAATGCATTACCTGATCTTCGACAACAAACATAAAACCCATATGATTATATTCAAAAACAAATAAAAAACTTTATGTCAAAATTGGATGGAACGCGTGATCTTAGAAGGCAAAGATTCCGGCAACGAAGGGAGCAAAGGTGGGAGGCTCTTTTTTGAAGCCCTTTGCAAGAGTATAACTTAAGGGCTGCAATAGTTGCTTGAGATCCTTCGACGTCAGGGAGAGAGAGTGGCTGTAATCTAGTAAGAATGGATAGGTATGACTGGATCGAGATAAAGTATTAGAGTTACTCTACGAAATTTGCTTTGGTGTGTGTGAGAGTACAGTAACAATTCTGCACCATATGTATGCGTACAGGCTATAGTTTCAGTCGGTTTCGATGGATTTAGTCATCACATGTAGAAAATTGTTTCCAAACTGAAAAGCAACGAAATAAAAAGCAGTAAAAGCTAGCAAACTGATTGAATTCATAAACCAATGAAAACTGGCCAGTTCAGTCGAATTTGGTTGGTTGAATCGGTTAAACTGGTTTTTCATACACCGATGTCCTAAGTGTCGAGTGTTCGACATAGGTACTCTATATTTGAAGAGTTCGAGCCGTTGTGTGCTTTTATACGTGTGTTCTCTTTTAATGTTTGAATTTTATTCCCTAAGATTATGGAGAAGTTCTGCCCAAAAAAATAAGATTATGGAGAAGAGAGGTCCCTAAAACCTCAAACCCAAGTTTCCTGTGGGACTTCAACCCTGACCAACTCGTTTTGTTGTTGCATGAAGTTCAACCTCAGCCACATGGCTTGTAGCAAGTATTAGTTTGAGAGTCTTTACAAAAAGTTAGTTATCTGTCATAATATTGGCTAAATATATAAACAGATGTGTCCACATGATCATTTATTTGTTGTATTGGAGCCTTAAGTTCGTCTTCAACTGGTGTTTAAGTTAAAAAGAACTCTTGATGCAATCACAAATTCTTAAAATTTCTGTTGCAGGGTATTCTTTATGCGACTAGAATCACTGATTACTCCAGTTGAGTTCGAAGTTAATCGAGTGCAGGTTAATCTTTCATCCTCAATCTATTGATGATATCTTCTCTCATTTAGTTTTACTCTGTGGAATGTGTTTTCACTTTTCCTTATTAATAGTCATGGTGAAATTGTCATTTTCTGCCAACTCAATGTGATCAAACTGTGCTGCCCAAGGAAATTTAGGAAAGCAAATTTGAGGGATCGATATGTGGGAATATGTTATCCAAACACAGTATCAGCGAACAACCTCAGGTGAACGATGGAATTTCATATTGTTTTACTCAAAAGTAAAATTAACTAGGTATAATTTACTAAACTGTTGGTCAAAAATGTTTAGTTCTATGTTGGCCCAAGTTTAAGAAATTCATGATATAATACTCCTTGGTAGTGGTTGAGCAACCTCCTTAAGTGCAGAGGGGCAAGCTGTCCCCCTCATTTTTTCTTAAAAATAACTGTTTAATCTACAGTTGTAAAATATGATTTCAATTTGCCTCTAAAATATTATATGTCCGCTCTTTGTTGTTTATTTATTTCAGAAAACCTTTCAGTTTTGCCCCACGAAGTATTTATTTTGCTATAAAGTTACCTTTATTTATGTATCATCAGCATGCTATTTCTTTCCCTTCTCTCATTTCTTTATCTACCCTCTTGCTTTTCCTATTTTTCTTTATTCTTCATATTTTGTGAGATGTGGTCATGTGATTTTAAATCCTTCTAGCTTTTGAGTTTTCTATTTGCAACTTTGTATTATTTATATCATTGCTTTCGAATTAATGTTTCAACTAACATGCCCAAAATGATTTATTATTATATTATTATTTTGTATTCTAAAATGTACTTTGTGGTTTTAAATTGTGATGATTCTTTTGTTGAGTAACTAAAACAACGGATAATAACTTAACAATCGAAAAACAACATAAGATCAATATTAAGAAAGTTGAAGAGTAAAGTAGTGATTTAAGGTTAAAGGAGGAGAGAAAGAAGAAGAGAGAAAGACGCAGAAAATCTTATTAGAAGAATAATGAGGTTTAACTTCACATCGACATCACACCAGTATTTATATAAGAGATACCAAACTAATTACAAAAAAACCTTAACATATATAAGTAATTATGTAATCTAACACTCCCCCTCAAGCTGGAGTATAGAGATCGAACATATCTAGCTTGGAAAGAAGTCGCTGGAAACTAGAAGCAGCTAACGGTTTGGTAAGAATATCAACCAATTGATCTTCTGAGCGAACATATGGAGTGACAATTTGTTTCGTCATCATTAAGTCCTTAATAAAGTGGCAGTCAACTTCAATATACTTAGTGCGTTCATGGAACACATGATTATTAGCAATAAATATGGTCGTCTAATTATTATAAAATATCTCCATAGGACGTGAAGGCGTGATGCCGAAATCATGAAGAAAAGAACGAACCCACAATATTTCAGACGTAGTATGAAATATTATACCTTTGGCTATTGCACCTTCGTTGGCGGTAATCTTGTCACTTGGCGTAGTAAGAAACAAAATGTTGTTGCCCGTTCCAACGCTGAGGCAGAGTGTGGCTGACGAGGAGCATGCATAAACTGGCTAACAACGCTAACAACACCAACAGCATATGTGATATCAGGACGGGTGACGGTGAGGTAAATTAATTTTCAACAAACCGCCGATAACGACCAACATCTAATAATGGTTCCCAATGTTCAGCATCAAGCTTAACAGTTGAATCCAGAGGTGTATCAACCGAACGAGTACCAAGTAACCCAGTCTCAGAGAGAAGATCAAGAGTATACTTACGTTGGAATAAAGAGATCCCTTGAGAGGAACGAGCAACCTCAATCCCAAGAAAGTAACGGAGAACGCCTAAGTCCTTGGTGTGAAAATGATGATCTAAATCTCATTTTAAAGCAGCAATACCAGTAGAATCATCACCAGAAATAATGATATCATCAACATAAACAATTTGCACAGTAGTACCAGTAAAGGAGTGATGAACAAATACTGAATGATCAGATGTGGAACGCCGAAAACCATAGGCAGTGACAACAGAACTGAAGCGATCAAACCAGGCACGAAGTGATTACTTCAGACCATATAGAGCCTTACACAAGCGACAAACAAGATGCTCACTATCAGGCACAACATAGCCAGGGGCTTGATCCATATAGACCTCTTCTTGAAGATCACTGTAGAGAAATGCATTCTTAATGTCAAAGTGATATAATGGCCAAAAATGACTAACAACAATAGATAGAAGGATTCGAACAGAGTTAAGTCGAGCCACAGGAGAAAAGGTTTTCAAGTAAGCAACACTGTAGGTCTAAGTATAGCCCTTAGCAACCAAATGCGCCTTGAGACGCTCAACAGAACCATCCAGACGGTACTTTATTGTATAGACCCAATGACAACCCGCTGCTTGCTTCTCAAGGAGAAGAGTGGTAAGTTCCCAAGTTTGATTCTTGTAAAGGGCATGCATTTCCTCATCCATAGAAAGTTTCTAGCCATACATGGACACAACCCACTTGTAAGAAGTAGGAATAGGCACGGACGACAAACTAAAAGTAAAAGAACGGAGACAAGATGACAAACGATCATAAGATACAAAATGGGCAATAGGATGTTGTGTGCATGTACGTTTACCTTGGCGCAAAGCAATCGGTAAGTTATCGAAACTAGGAGCGGAGAAGATAAGAACCTTTACCGGAGAAGATGAAGAATTCGAGCCATATGAGATGACGGGCCTATCTTGAGACCGCTGATAAACTTGCAAAGGTGGGTGAGGGAGAAGATGGTGCCACAGGTAGAGGTAGAGGTAGAGGTAGAGGTAGAGTAGGAGAAGGAGAAGGAGAAGAGAGAGACTCCCCCTCACGACAATAGATGAGATCAGAAGAAAGTGGACTCAAAGAAGGTCACATCAGCACTCACGAAGTAGCGGCGAGACTCTAGATGATAACACCGATATCTTTTTTGAGTACGAGAATATCCAAGAAATAGACATTTACGTGCACGAATGGATAACTTATCAGCACCGGGATCAAGAATATACACAAAGGCAATACAACCAAAAACACGAGAGGGGAGTAAGAAAGGTAGAAAGTTAAGATATAACAATGAAAAGAAGACTGGCGATCGAAAACAATGGAAGGCATGCGATTAATCAGATAACAAGCAGTAAGGACATCATTACTCCAAAAGTGTTTAGGAACGTGGGCATGAAACAATAAGGTCAGAGCAACATCTAGTAGATGACGGTGTTTACGTTTAATAACGCTATTTTGTTGTGATGTATGAGCACAAGTCTGATGAATAATACTACGAGTGGCACAAAAGAAAGTAACAGTAGACTGCATATATTCTAACGCATTATCGGATTGAATAACTTTGGTGTGCTTGCCAAATTAAGTAAAAATTTCATTGTAGAATGTAGTGAGAGCATGAGGCAAGTCAAACCGGTGTTTCAACAAAAAAAGCCAAGTCATACGAGAGTAGTTATCAACAGAGATAACAAAGTAAGAGTATCCACTAGCACTCGGAGTTCGAGGACCCCAGATGTTTGTATGGACCAAATCGAATGACGCAGACTGACGGTGAGGGCTACGACCAGGAAAGGAACTGCAGTGATGCTTGCCTAATTGACATGCTTTACACTCGAAATGGGACGCAAGAGGTAAGTTGGGAATTGCCAACTTAAGTTTAGCTGGGGAAGGATGGCCTAAGCGAAAGTGCCACTGAAGAGGTGAAATGGTAGCACTTAAGGCTGATGAAGTATGAGAATGATAATCAGAGTCAAAGTCAAGATAATAAAGCCCGTTCTTCTCATACTCCGAAACAATCATCTTCTTAGTCTTGAGGTCCTAAAAGACACAAGAAGTAGGAGAAAATGTTACGGAACAATGCATAGATTTAGTGAGTTGACTAACCGAAAGAAAGTTAAAAGAAAAATCAGGAATATAAAGGTTAGAAGATAAGGCCAAATAAGGAGAGAGATGAATGACACCTTGCCCGTGAACCGGTCGAGATGAGCCATTAATTAAGATTATATGATGCTTAAGAGTAGTCAAATGAGAGAAAATAGAAGGATTACCAGACATATGAGAAATAACGCCTGAATCAATGATTCAAGATGGAGAAGTAAGAGCCGCATATACAATATTACCCGAATTAGCTAATAAGGTAGTAGTAAAAGAGAGCGGCAGAGTTTGACACAAGGTCCGAACAAGCTCGTGAAGTTGGATATGGAGAGCATCAGAAGAAATCTGTACTGTAGCCATAGTAAACCAAGCAGATGAGAGGATGCTAAATCCAAAGAAGAGAAAACCAATAGTCGCGGTCGTGTCATAATGTGGGGCAAAATCAAGAGAATCTAAAGAGAACCAAATGGGCCAACTCCCAACAATCCACAAACTCAAATAAGGTCAAAAAATCCCGAATGAAGCTAATAGGGCCCGAAGCTGATAGTAAGAACAAAGTCACCGAAAAACCCCAAATAGAACCCCCAAAGTGAACCGTTGGAAAACCAAATCTACTAACCAGAGGTCAAAATTGAGGACCAAATTTGAAAAACGACTATCGAAAGCGCAAAATAGAGTGCAAATCCAAGCAAAACACCAAGCAAAACACCAAGAAAAATTGAAAGTACCAAGTGAAATCCCAAATCATACGAAAATTCCCAAATCGGATCGAAAGCGAACCTAAATCCCCAAATCAGATTGAAAGCACCAAATTGGACATCAAATCCCCAAATCGAGCATCAAATCCCCAAATCGAGCATCAAATCCCCAAATCAAGTAGGTAATCGAGCAAAAATCGAGCATCAAATCCAGAATCGAGCATGAAAGCCCAAATCGAGCAGCAAACCCCAAATCGAGTATGAAATCGAACTGAAAATCAAAAGCGACTACCGAAATCCCAAAATCGATGTAAAACCAAGTCGAAATAGTGGAACAAGCAACTAGATCTGAAGCAAAATAGGTAGCGACCAAAAATCGAACAGAAAACCCTAGGCACCGAAATTGGTCTTACTTGAATCCTCTCCAATATTGTTCAAATCAACAAATCGATGCCCTAGAGGGCCAAGAGAGATGATTTCGGTACCCATAGGGAAGATCGCAATAACAGAAAACTAGATCGGAGGTACGAAAGCCAGATCGGCGAAGAACAAAGCATGGGTGTTGAAAGTATGAAAAAAATCCGAAAAAAATATTAAACAATGGAGAAAAAAAAGGAAAAAATCATGGAACCATGGATCGGAACTAGTTGATAATCTCGGAATTTTTCTTTTTTTTTTTGTTTTTGTTTTTGTTTTTGTTTTTGTTTTTTTTTATTTTACAATCACGATTGCATACAAGAAAAAAAAAAAGAAAAAAAAAAGAAAGAAAGGAAGGAGGTTGGATCAGAACGCTCTGATACCAAGTTGAAGAATAAAGTGGTGATTTAGGATTTAAAGGAAGAGAGAAAGAAGAAGAGAGAAAGACAATTTTATTAGAAGAATATTGAGGCTTAACTTCACCTCCACATCACACCAGTATTTATATAAGAGACACCAAACTAATTACAAAAAGACCCTAATATATTTAAGTAATTATGTAATCTAACAAACAAAAAATGGTCGGCTAGTCCGAACATAACTTGAATATGTGTGTAGCATCCCAAATTAGGCTGGGCTTCAATCGGCCTACCGTGGGCTGAAGATCGGATTTGGTCAGGCTTGGTCAGATCTTGCTAAGGCTTTGGCTTAATGTTGCCCCTCTAAAGCCAAAATGCTGGCCTCACCACTGCTTGTTGATGGATTTAGCGTCGAATTTAGGTTAGTTTCCTTTATTAGGTATGAGTCACTTCTGATAACAATACATCTGCATTGTCATAAATATAAATCCAAATTTCGCTAATCTTTGATGTCACACAATAATATGACCCAACTCAGTGGATTATCGAATTAGCTATTTACCATTCACAATTAGATAGCAACATTTTAGTTTTTCTTTTTCTCTCCTTTTCATTTTCTTATGTATTTTCTCGGGGGAGGGGACTGGCAGATTTTGTTTATGATATCTAAAAGTAATGTTTGATTCCCCTTTTGATAGGAAAAGTAATGTTTCATTCCCTTTTAGGAGGCTCGAAGTGCAGGGGGGTGCTCATCACCCATACTGGAAAAGGTAGGTCCAGATCGTACTAACAGAAGCAGTAACCTGAAAGAGGCCACGTCGGAGAACTCAGCTTTCCAAGAAGGGGACCAATTCTATGTCAGGAGCAACTGTATAGATCAAAGTAGTGATATTATTGTGTGGCAAGGTAAGGGGGAAGACAAAGGTAAATCTGGTTCTGGTCAGATGGCTGAAGGTTTGAAGGAGATTGACAGAGACATTCCAAATGTTGAAACAAGTGGGTCTGATTCGAGCTCTACACGTGGAAAGAACTCTGTTGATCAAGGGCACGGTCTTGAGTTTCCAAACTCAGGCGAACACCTCAAAGAAAGTGGATTTGGAGGATTTCATGAGGATGAAAAGGTTGAAACTATTAAGCATGAAGAGAAGCAACGAAGAAAACGAAAACGCACCATAATGAATGATAAACAGATTTCCCTAATTGAGAGGGCACTCTTGGAAGAACCTGACATGCAACGCAATTCTGCTTCAATACAATCATGGGCTGAAAAATTAAGTTCCCATGTATGTAAGCGTAAATAGTACATATTCCACTTTTATAAGTTCTATATTCCACTTTTATAAGTTCTATTTTACAGTTCTTTATTAGCAGTAAGACAAATATTTTCCTAAGAGGTTCCAATTTTTCTTTTCCAGGGTTCTGAGGTCACGACTTCTCAGCTAAAAAATTGGTAACCAGTTTTCTCATGTTACCGTATTATGTAATTCAAATTATTTTCCTGTGAGTTTATTGATGCCATATCCATTGCACAGAAGACATGAAAAAACAAACCAGAACTTTAAATTGATTAACAGGGTGGATTGTTGAGTGGTATAAGATTCCATTATTCATTTGTCTTCCTTTCAATTTTTGATGATCAAAAGTGGAGCAAAGCTCAATGCTTGCGCTGGAAAATAATTCACCCTTAATTTCTCTATTTTCTCTTTGATTGGGTGCATAGCATTTCTCACATCCAATAATACCCTTCTATTGATTTTGTAACCTGAGTCTACCAAGCCAAGTGTGAGAGGGATGATGTTTACACTGTAGCAAGTTCCACACATTTGGGTTATGGAGAATCTTGAGTGAGCCGCAAAATGAGCAGAGTCCAAGCTGCTCGTGAGTTGCTGGTTTGTATCGCAGCACCATTATTAGTTTCCATCTTATCATTGTGTATCTCCTCAATCAAAATTTAGCATGGGCATGCAAGTATTCCTAACTTGGGTTTGGTAACGTTTTGGCTTTCAGCAATCTTTTAAGTCTTAGATATGGATACAAATATTAATTTTTGTTGAATGGTACTTATAAATTACTATTATTTTTATTTTTTTATTTTGTTGAAGGAGAGTTAGTAATCATTTTAGTTTTTTTACTTTTCTTTTTTGGGTAAATTACATCGATCTCCTTTGAGGTTTGGGAAAATATAGCAAGCACCAATAGTTTGGCATTATACACCGTGCTTCCTTGAGGTTTATAATAGCGTATCAGTTGCCCTATTCTGTTTTTCAACCATTAGTCTTTGCAACTGTTTGCCCAAAATATTCAATAAATTTCCCTTTATTAGAAATTAAATATGCTTAGAAATATGTATATTTAATAGCATATTCTCTTACTAAAATGCCCATACCAAAAGGGCTCTTCCTTTCCTTTCATCTATGTGATAAACCCTGTACTGAGCCCCACCCACCACACCTCTTGCTCTCTCTTGCTACCTATCTCCCGTCCACTTGGCACCTTACCTCCCTCAATCTCTTTTCTTCCCATCATCTCTCGACCCCAGTCACCACCATCTTGCTTGGTGTCTGATACGGAGCACTAAACTCATTGTCAGCATAAACCTTCCATGCCACTTCCATCGCTCCCCGGGGTCTTTAACATTCCTGAACCTTATTGCTTCCTTGTCAAACACTATAGACGATACTTTTAGTCTTAGCGATCTCCAATTCACCTGTCATCTCTACCACCGTCTACCTCTAAAAATCATAGGCTGCTATCTAGGGAGGTAAAGAGGAGAGAGAAGTGGAGAAGGGTTGCAAAGATGTTGGTCCATGGGCTTGTGCACTATGAGTGGTTTCGGCATATTAGTGCTGTCATAAATTGTTCTTTGTTATGGCTCACAACCATTGACTCACCTTTATAGCATACACACAGACGTGCGTCTAGATAAAGTTTTTGTGCATGTCTTATAAGTTTCTGTTGGAAATAACAAACCAATATGAAATTTGAATTTTGGTGTGTTTTATTAGGAGAATCGGATGAAATGAGTTCAAAACTTGCAAAGCCTTTGAAGAGTAGGTCTAAGCTAGGGCAGAGATTTGGACAAGGGGTTACAGTGGTGAACTTCATAAGTCATAGTTTTTATTGTTGGTGGAGGCTATGGATAGAGGCAGATACAAGTAGAGGAAAACAATGGGTTGGAGTGCTAATGGAGATTATAGGACTGAGTGGGTGTGGGT
>JAOTRH010113007.1:0-83656 GCA_034768845.1 Heliamphora exappendiculata
AGTTCAACGGGTCAAGATTTGTTCATTGGCTTGATTTTGACGTTCTTGGGTTTAGTTCAAATTGTTCGTGGGTTCAAAGGAATTCAAATCCTTGCGGGTTCACATCAGTTTCACCATAGAAATGGAGGATATAACCAATAATCATGCCAAAAAACTAACAAACTCCTAATCCCTACTGAAGATTGGCTCCCACAAAGGGTAAAAGGCTCTAAAATTCATGCAGGAACATCCACCATTGGTAGTGGCAGCAGTAGGGGGAGAGCTTCTCTCTCTAGATAAAGCTCTCCCTCAAGGCTTTCATGGTGAATCTCAATGGTGAAGTTGCTAGTTTTGGAAGATGCATTTCTAATGCTCTCTCTTAACTATCGAGGTGACTCTGGTGCTCGATCTGGTGGAGGTTCGGATCAGATAATAGAAAATCCAAGTTATGGTGTCTGATTGGAGTATGAGTGTTGGTGGTCTTCAAGTATCCAAGATCTAGATTTGTTCTAGAGCTTGAGTTAGCTCTGTTTGGGCGTCGTTCGCAGATCTTGTGTAAGCTTGTATCAGAGTAAATCAAATCTAAGTAAGCCTTTTGGGTTGCTTTGATTAAGCTCTTTTTTTGGGGTTATTTTCGCTGTTCTTGGGTGGCACAAGACTTCATGGGTAATCTCTTGTTTGCTATTCTTTGGGTTCATTATGGATGTATTTTGTTTGATATTTGAGGAGTTAGAGACGCAGCGGTTTATTTAGGATCTAGCTCTTTTGAGCCACTAAATATGCTTGTCTAAGAGTCTTGTGATTCGTGTTAATGGCTACAGAAGATGAGATCAACCTCAAATGGTGGGGGCTTTTTTCTGCCATTAATCTGATCTATGAAGAAGGGCTAAAGCATATTTTGTGCGTTGAATTGTCTGGTTCATGGGAGAACATGAACCTCCATGGGAGCTCTGGTTTCTTCTTAGCCATTTTTAGAAGCTTGACGACAATTGTGTTTATTCTGATTATGAAATCGCAAATTGTCAGAGATTTTTGCTAGTTCATCAATGATTAATGGAGTTAAATCAGATGCTATGTTTGAAACAATGAAGTGAATTTACACGCTTTAGATCTGGTAATTTCACCAGTCAGAGATTAAAGTTACAGGGTGTTGTTGAGGATGAAGATGCTACGCGCTTTATGCGCTGTTGGTGTAGTTGGCCTCGGTGTTTGTGAGGCTGCTGGGGTAACTGCAGACTTTTGTGTAATGTGCACTTGAGAAAGTGCAGCTGCTGTAATCTTCCTGCCAGGAACGTGGTTTCATGGAAAGCGATTTATTAAAACCGTGGGCTGAAAAGCGATTTTCGTGGAATTGATTAGGTGGGCCCATGGTTTTGGATAATCAACAGTAATTAATTGTGGGCCCCATTGGGATGTTTGCTGGAAGCTTATGGTGGGCTCGGTTGAAGAAATTAAGTGCCACAACCTATTAAATTTTTTAATGGGCTGGTATTTGATTGCTTTTAAGTGGGTTCTAGGGTGGGCCAAATAGTGTGTATTGTAGCTAGCCAGTGAGTGTTTCTAAGAACGTGTGTTTGGACAGAGGTTTATTGTCAGATGCTTTGTTGGTTTCTTGAGCCAATGGAATTTGTTTTGGTGCTCAGTGGTCTTATCGGATCTTTACATTGTTGGGGAGGTGTTCAATTTTCGGCTCGCTTGGATCCGAAGATAGGCTCGATGGTTTTTCGAGCGAAGATTCTCTTGCGTAGAGAATTTGTTTCTTTGGCTTCCCTCGCTTGTGGGGTTTGGATGCCTTCTTGGCACTGTTGAGAACAGATTTTGATCTCTGAGCAGTTTGGGTTATAGGTGTTGGTTGTCCTCTCGATGCTCTTGTTAGATGTTGCTCTCTCCTTTTCTTACCTGAATTTTGGAACCTGTGACCCTATCGAGGACCCGATCTTCAACAAGAATTAGGCGTTTTCAATAATCCTTGCTTGTTCAATATTTGGAAGTTAGCTTTGGTTTATATTTTCAGTAATTTTGGGTGTATAGGCATGGCTTTAGCCAACTGAGTTAGCTTTTGGGTGGCGTCCAACCCATACGGGTTGAGCTTGGGCAAGTTCATTTTTTAGTTATCTTTCAACCATGTAAGGTATGCATGGTTTTGCTTTCTAGTTTTGTATCCCCGCTGCCGTTAGGCGGGGTTAGGTGTTGTAGTTGTTGTTAGTTTTCATTTTTTTGTTATGTTGATAATTGATGTAACTACTTGGAGTATGTCCCTTGGAAACACGTACATTTTTTCGTTTCTTTTATGTTACAATTAATTACCAAAAAAAAAATTCATGTAGGAACAAGAGACGATGAGAGATCTAGTAAGTAGAACTAGTCATCCAATCCCAAATGGTACATAAAACCTGTTGAAGATTGGCTCCTCGAAAGGCTCCAACCCTCGAACACTAAGGATCTAACTAAGGTGAAGAGCAAATACCAAAACCCAAGTAAGGTAAACTCAGTCTCTCAGTGTTAGTCACATTCCTCAACTAGGGAGAGAAGGATAGAGTCTAGATCACCCTGCTAAAGTGAAAAAATAAGTCGTGAGTTCCTTAAATAAAAAAAGGACAACCTAAGGGGAACCAGTAGAGGTCTAAGAGTAAAGTGCCAGAGGTAGATGGTCCCCTAGCCAGCCAAGGAAAAGCAACAAATAGATCAGCTCTAGAAACTCCAACTCAAATCCTACAAACGCAAAGCCCAGCATCCCTTGCGCACAAGGTCGCTGAACATAAGCGGTGGGAGACCCAATAAGTCAGCAAATCAATAGGCAGAATATCCGCAGAGGATCCAGTAAAGAGAACCCTAGGCCATCCCAAAGGGAACTCTACCATTAGAACTAGAAGAAGCAGACCAACAGCTACATCCCTTCTCTAAGAACCACCAAAGATCCACACCAAAAGTAGGCAGGTCGGGAGGAGATTCGGGTCCGTAAGCCTGCGCAATCTTGGTGTAAATTGGTGTGGTTCAAACACCACATTCCTCATGTTAGTTTTATCCTCTGGGTTGCTGTGAGGGGTCGCCTTAGTACGGGGGACCAGCTTAGGATGTTTGGTCTTGAGCGTGATGCTAGTTGTTGCCTTTGTTCTGGGGCTGTCGAGTCTCATGATCATCTTTTCTTTACTTGCCCCTTTACTAAGACTATTTGGACTAAGATTTTAGCTAAATATAGAGTTAGTTGGACTGAGGGTTCGTGGATGGCCTAGAGGGATTCTTTTTCCACTAAGGTGGTTGGTAAATCCCTGGGAGCTAGCGTTAGGAGATTGACTCTGTTTATCTCTGTTTATCATAGCTAGAAGGAGCGTAATCTTAAAAAATTTCAAGGCAAGAAGAAGGGTTGGGAGGGTGTGTTTTGGGATATCTCTGAAATGATAAGAGAGAGGCTCTCCTCTATTAAGAGAGTGCCTGTATCCCAGTCTAATAAGGAGATCTAGGAAGATTGGAGCTTGGTGATGTATATTTTCTACAATAATGCTTTTTACTAACTGTTTATTACTTGATGTAGCTTGGTCGTCATGCATGAATGTGTGTGAGGTTTTGCCTCTTTCCCCTCCTTTGAGGGCTGAGTGTTTTCTCTATATTGAGCAAGTGTATGTAAGGTTCCTAATCCATATTCCCTGTAAGTTTGTTTTTGTTCAGGGTTCCGTGGAAGGTTTAGGAGCAGTGAGTTTTAGGATCTTTTGTTTGGAGTGCTAGTGCCCTCCTATATTGAGCGAGTGATGTGAGATTTTACTGATGATTATGAATTGCGTTTGTTTCTTGTGTAGTGGCTTAGATAGTAATGGTTGTGAGTTTTGCTTCTATCTCCTTTGTTGGAGTGTAGAGTGATACACATGTGTGGAGGGTGTGAGGTCTCTGGGTCCGTGTGTTTCACCTTTTGGCTCTCTCATGGATTCTTTATGTATCTCAGGTCCTGTGCTTTCACCTATCCGAAACGGAAGAAATCCTAGCGATGAGGATGTCGGCTTCTTTTCTGTAAAGTTCTACTATTTTGCTTCTTAGCTATGAGGGTTGTTCATAGCCTTCTCCCTTGTTCATATGACTTGTGTATATTGCTCTCTTTCCTATCTATGGGGGTTGTCCATAGTTTATATTTTGTGATGCTTCCTTGCTGGTTCACTGTTGGGTGTTGCGATTTTGGCCTTCCTTGGTGGCAGCTGGATGTTTCTGGTGTCCTTCTTGCTGCATTGGTTTGGTTTTTTGTGGGTTAGTGGTGTTTGGTTTTCTTGTTCATTTTGTTGTTGTTTGCTTCTTGCTTGGTTAGTCATTTTTTAGCTCCCTATTGCTGTGGCTTGTTGATCGATTTTGCCTGGGCTGTGGTGTTTTTCTTCTGCTGCTGTGGGTTTTGAGGGCCTGTTCCCCTCACTGACTATTGCTGGGTTTTTTATTATTTCCTGCTTTGTTTGCTAATTTATTTATTGGGATTTGTTTTTGATGGTTGGCTATTTTAGTGTTTTATCTGGTGGTCTATTTTGCATGTATGCTTTGTTCTACTATCTGGTAGCCTCCTTGGATGCTCCAAGTTCGCACCCAATTGTGGGTTTGGGACACTAACGATTTGGCCTTTTGGTTGGGCGGTGATTTTTTGTTGAAGTTGGTGCTACGGTTTTGCATTTTATGTGCTGCGGCTTGCTTGAATTCCTGGTTTCTCTTCCATTACAATTCCTGTTATGGGTGGGGCACCTTGGTTTTCCTTTATGCTGCTTGTCTTAGGCGGTAGCTTTTTGCTGTTATTTTTTTTATTTATTGTCCTTGTTTGGTGTGTTGCTCTTAGTCTGCTTTTTTTTGGTTTCTTTGGGTTTGTAAGGTCTGGGGTATACCCCTTGTAAACCTGTATTTTTTTTTCTTTTTATGTTCCATTTATTTACCCAAAAAAAGTAAGCAGGTCCCAACACAAATATTCAACATTTTGGACCCCGCAAGGCGCACATGCTATTAACAACATGAAGCCGTGAAGCCACCAAATAATGGCCTAGCTCACACCAAAGCCCAGTACCTGACAAACATGATTCTCCATGGACCAAACACCACCCAAGTTTTAAAAGACAATTCTACCATAAAAGTCCCATAAACCGAAACTTATAATAGAGCAGACCCACTACATGAGAACCTCTGAATCAATACAAAACCCCATAGTTCGGAAAAAACCTGAATGATTTAATCCTGATCGACAAAAATCGGCCCCCACTACTGAAGACCACCAAACGGGCCCACTTTCAACAAATTAAGCAAGAAATTACCGAGGCCCCACAATTAACAAAATTACAGAAAGCCCATATCAACCGGGCCCCATAATAAACAAATCAGGAAAGCTAGGTCCCACAAAGCAGATATCTCGCCAGGAAAATCGTGGGCCAACTTCAACCACCCAGCGGGAAAACCACATGATAAAACATCAGCGAGAGAACCCGCCTTGCCTAAAAAAACCACGAAGAATGGTTCACAATCAGTACTAATTTCCCACTAGAAACAAATGAAAGTGGGTCCCTCCAGTATAATAGCTTGGGCCCACCGAAACAACAAAAGCTTAACCAGGAAGCTAGCACAGCTGCCACCAACGCAACACTCTACACCCAGCCTTAAACCCACAAGGAACTCCATCCAATCAGATGTGGGTCCTGCCAACTTATGGGCCCACAATAGTCTGCTATGCACTTTTACATGCAACCAGAAATAACCCTTACACTGCCCACCATTTCACATGCAACCAGAATTAACCCTTATAAAACCGTGACTGGTATTCATACCCATGGTTTTAAGTAAACCAAGTTGCTCGGGCCAAACACCCACTTACACTGCCCAAGAAATTAGATTTTGCAGATGTAGTACTATGCTACAGCTACTAAGCTCGTGCACAAATCCCGTGCGCTTAACCAGCACGTATCCTCACATCGTCATCTACCTTTGGCATTTGAAACCGAAGCCCATAGTATTCTTTAAAAAAAATGGTGTTCTCGATGGATGAAAACCAACATCAGGCTACAAACTCATAGATCGGCGCATAACTAGGCAGAAAATGCATCTACAACAATCAATGAAAACTGCCTAAACCACTGCCACCTAACCGAAGACCAAGCTAAACCATTGCAGCAGTAAAAGCCAAACCAAAAAGTTTATTCGTATCCTCTTGAGAGGGTGGATGGTTGTTCTAAGTGGCCGGGGTATATGGAGGATTTTAATTAGTGCCTCTTTAAAGCTGTTGAATGATCTTAGATATAATGGCCTTTAATTTTCTTGGTCTAATAAACAAAAAGGTGCAAACTCGGCCAAAATTAGAAGTGGTGGCCAGCTCTAGTGGTCCGGAGCTATCAATGCCTCACTTCCACCCAGGGTTCAAACCCTAGGGTTCCCTTCCCCACTTAACTACCCAAAAAAATGGTGCAAACTCTAACAAATCTAAGATTGATCGAGCCCTTGTGAATGATGTTTGGGATACTCTCTTCCCGCAATCTATTGCTCTCTTTTGCCCTCTTGGCCTCTTGGATAATTCCCGTATTGAGATTCTGCTCAATTTTGATAAACCCAAAGCGTCCAAACCTTTTAAAATTTTTGACTTTAGGCCAAAAGCCCGAAGTTTCTCCCCTTGGTTAGGAAGGTTTGGAATGAACAAATTGATGGTTATGAGATGTATGTTGTCTGTAAAAAGCTTAAGATGTTAAAGGGTAAGTTGAAGCAGTTGAACAAGGAATCTTTTAGTGATCTGTCGGGTAGGGTCCAGAGCCAAAGATTGATTCTTGAAGATCTCCAACGTCAGTTGGATAGAGATCCTTTGGATACAATGATCTTTGATCAGGAACGAGAAGCTTATAGGTCCTTTGTGGAGTTGAGTCTTGCTGAGGAGAGCTTCCTTAAGCAAAAATCAAGGATCCAATGGCTGAACCTAGGGGACCAGAATTCTGAGTTTTTTCTTCAAATCTATCAATTCCCATCGTAATAGGTCTAGGATCTCGGTGGTTACTCGGGAGGATGGTACCTTGTGTTCTTACAGGGCGAGTATTTTTGAGCATATTGTTAAGTACTACCAGGGCCTCTTAGGTACTGAGTCGGCTCAAGTTAGTTTTGATGAGAGTGAGTTATTTGGGATTATTAAGAACAAGTTGTCTCAGCATAGGGCTTCCCGTATGGACTTGGAGGTCATTGATGAGGAGATCAAGCAGGTTATGTGGTCGCTTAACTCCAATAAAGCTCTTGGCCCTGATGGGTTCTCAGCTGGCTTCTTTAAAGATGCCTGGGAGGTTGTGAGTGTTGATCTTACCAAGGCCATTTGGTGTTTTTTTGAGTCGGGTCATATGCTTAAGGAAGCTAACACGACCCTTATTACTTTGATCTATAAGGTTCCCAACCCATCATTCGTAATGGAATATAGGCCTATTTCGTGTTTCAATACCATTTACAAGTGCATTTTTAAGATTATTGCCAATCGGATTAAGGATCACTTGCATGAGGTTATCTCTCCATCACAGTCTACTTTTGTCAAAAGTAGGCATATTGTGGATAATATTTTCTTGTCCCAAGAGCTATTACGTGACTACTATAAGCAGAATAGGGGTCCAAGATGTGCTCTTAAGGTTGATATCATGAAGGCCTACGATAATGTCAGCTGGGACTTTATGGTATCCACCCTAAGATGTAAGGGCTTCCCTAAGAGGATGATTAGCTAGATTAGGGAGTGTATGACGTCCCCTAGTTACTCCATTAGTATTAATGGGGAGCTAAACAATTTTTTCCGTGGCAAAAAGGGCCTTAGGCAAGGCGACCCTCTTTCTCCTTATCTTTTTGTTATGGCCATGGAAATTATGTATGGTTTGTTTACCAAATACACGGAGGAGATGCCTTTCCAATATCATTGGAGATGTAGCAAGGATAAAATTATCCACTTATGTTTTGCTGACGACTTGGTGGTCTTCTCTCGGGCTGATGTCTAGTCGGTGAGTGTTGTTAGGCGCATCCTTGATTCCTTTCAAAGGATGTCAGGCCTGTCTCCTAGTTTGCCCAAAAGTGACGCCTACTTCTCTGGGGTTACAGATAGTCTAAAACGCGATATCCTGGACACTATAGGTTTTAGAGAGGGTTCCCTCTTGGTGCGTTACCTTGGCGTACCTTTGATTACCACTAAACTATCCTAAAAAGAGTGTCATCCCCTCATTGATAAGATTGCTTAGCGTATTCAAGTTTGGACTTAAAAGTACCTCTCTTATGCGGGTCAGTTTTAGTTACTTGGCTCTATCATTTTCTCTATGCAAGTTTACTGGGCTTCTCTGTTTATTCTTCCTAAGAAAGTCCTTCGGGAGGTTGAGGGATTAATGCGGGCTTTTTTGTGGAGTGGCCCTGAGATGAAGTATTCTAGTGTTAAGGTTGTATGGGAAGAGATTTGTGTCCCTAAGCGAGAAGATGGTTTGGGGATTAAATCTCTTATCACTTGGAATAAGGCTGCGGTTGCCAAGCATATCTGGTTCCTCATAGGTGGCTCCATCTCCCTGTGGTGTATGTGGATTAAGTCTAATATCCTTAGGCATGAATCCTTCTGGTCAGTCAAAATTCCCCAATCAGTGTCATGGTGTTGCCAAAAGTTGCTTCGACTTCGGCCTCTTATCAAGAGTTTTGTACGATATGAGATAGGGAATGGGGCTGATACCTTTATGTGGTTGGACCCTTGGCACCCGTAGGGCCCTATTATTGAAGAAAAGGGATCTAGAATTGTTTATGACTCTGGTTTGGACCGGCTGGCTAGAGTGCAAACCATTGTGGATGGCAATGCTTGGAAATGGCCATCGGCTGTCTCCATAGATTTGATTGAACTGACCCGGGAGGTTAAGTTTTCTCCTGATGCGACTAAAGAGGATAGTATTCGCTGGCTCCTTTCCAGTGGTAAATTTTCCATTGGAGCTCTGTGGGAGGAGATTAGTATTTGTAATCCTAGGCCTATTTGGTGTAACCTGGTGTGGTTTAAGCACTACATCCCTAGGGTTAGTTTTATCATTTGGATCGCAGTTAGGAGTCGTCTTAATACTGGCGATAGGCTTCGTATGTTCGGCTTGAACTATGATTTCCAGTGTAGCTTTTGCTCGAGTAGCCTAGAAACCCATCATCACCTCTTGTTCAACTGTCCTTTCTCTAGTAAAGTTTGGGAAAGCATTCTGGTAAAGTACGGTTTAGATTGGTCTAAATCTTCTTGGGATGGTTGGTGGAAGAAGTTCGTTTCCCACGTTAGTGGTCAGTCTTTGACTTCTATGATTAGGAAATTGGTGTTCTCTGTGTCGGTCTACTGTATCTGGAAAGATCGTAACTCTCGTAAATTTTGGGATTCCAAGAATGATTATAAGTTTTTTATTAAGGACATTTGTGACCTTATTAGAGGTGGATGCTCTTCCAAACGTAACATTCCTACATTGTCTCCCAACTTGGTTATCCGAAGGGATTGGAGTCTTTTGAATTCCATTTTTCATTCTCATGACTAACTTCTTTTCCCTTTTGATACAGTGCTAGATTGCTTGAAGTGCGAGCGGCGTAATCCCCTTGGTGCCCAATGGTAATATAGTATTTACTCTGTCCTCTTATAGTTTTCCCTTATGCAGATCAAAGTGGAGATTCTAAGGATCTGTGAGGCTTGGGATCTTTTATTCTGAGCGTTGAGTGTCTTTCCATAACACTATATATGAGAGAGTGTTGAGAGGTTTTCTAACTTTTTGAACTGGTTTGTTCTTTTGTGCAGTGCTCTATCAAGTGGACTTATAGTGAGATTTGCTTCTTTTTTCTTTTGGAGATTGAGATATAGACTAGTTTGTTTCGTTTTGTGAGATTAGCCACTTTTCTTTAGAGTGCTGAGGTTCAGCTATGCTGTTAGCTGTATCTCTATCTCTGGGTATGAGTGTTCTTTTTTGTGCCTTCTTTGTCTTATTTTGTTCCTGTGTTTAGGTCCCGAGTGTGGGTAGTCCCCAGGCGAAAGTAGCCTCGGTTGAGAGCTTAATGGGCCTCGGGTTTTGGACTTTCCTTGGAGGTAGAAGCCTCGCTTATCAGGTTGCGCCCATGGTGTTTTTGTTCACAGACCTATTTTTTGCTCTAGGATTTTCTATTCCCTAACTATGAGGGGTGTTCATAGCATCTCTCTACTTTAAGCCTAGCTTTTTTTTTTGGAGTAGTTAAGTTGGGAAAGGGAGCTTGGACTCCCCAGGGTTCGAACCCTAGGGGGTTAGGTGGGGCTGAGCAAGCGCTGGCCACTGCGTAACCTCCACCTATCTATGCCTAGCTTTTAGTATAGATAGGTCCGTTTATGTCTTCTTAGTTGATCTAGGTCTTTTCATTTTTCTTGTTGGCTATTTTTTGCGGAGCTATTGGTGTTTTTTTCTATTTGTCTTCTTACTTGTGTACTACGCCTTTATAAGGTGTTAATTTCGATTCTATATCAGCCTTCCCCTTACGGCTGTGTAAGGGCTGTGTGCGTGTGTGGGTGTGTGATGGTGGCTGTCTGTTTGTTGTGGCCTGCTAGTTGTACAAGGTGTTTTCTTGCAGCGCCTTTTAGGGGGCTGTTTAGGCTTCTTGGCTATGCTGCAAGTGAGGGCCATCTTCCTCATGTGACTACTGGTGTGAATTGCTCCCAGTTTGTTTAGCAGGTGCCTCGGCTATTGAACTCCTCTCATTTGGATTCTGATTCGGGCCCTTTTTGTCTGGTTTATTTTTTGTTTCTTTTTTGTGGTTTTGTTTCTACCAATTGGGTAGGTCAATTTTTGGTATGATCCCCTATTGGCGATTTCTTATTTGGGTCTATTGTTGGTTTCTCTTGCCAGGATAGTTGGCGTCGATTCCCCGTCCTCTACTCTGTTAAGTTATGGTCCGGGCATCATCCTTTTGCTAGTTTTTTGTTTAGTTTCGGCTGAGCCTAAAGCCGGTTTGGTGCTGTTCGGGTTTGTCTTTTTGTTTGTTTGTTGTTTTAAGTTTGTAAGGTTTGGGGTATGCCCCTTGTAATCATGTATTTTTTCTTTTTTATGTCACAGTTAATTACCCAAAAAAAAAGTCTGTTCGGGCATCAAGTTCAGGGCTACGCCCGAACATTTCTTGATCTCCAATGACCATCACAAACAACCCATGGTGAACACCAGAACCAATTAACCCCAAAACTTAGTTTCAAAATCCCAAAAAATGTAATCAGATCAGCAATACATGAAACTAAACTGAGCTTCCCACAAAACAACAAGCATTTTCATTTAACTTAGTCGCATAAACTTCATGGAAAAATCATATTCGAGCTCCAAAATTTTGTTATGTTCATACATCGGGTACCCCAGAAAATTGGTGATTTTCCAATATCAGCAATAGATCCGGGTATGGCTGAAACACCATAGCTCCACCCCATATAGACATTTCTCCTTTGATGGACAAAGGAGAAAAAAACCAAAAGGCACCATTGTTGACTGGGCCATGAGAATAGAAGCAACCAAAAGCAGTTGCTCTTCCACAAAATAAAAACCAAAATACATACTTGTCTTGCTTTGAGATGATTGAAGCCAATTACCAGATCTGCACCGTAGACAGGCTGAGCTCAAATGCCTAGTTTCATACACCATTGCCATGAGACTACGATACAAAGGAACCTACTTATGTACTTAAATCATAGTCTCTTGTTAATGTAATATGATTCAAAAATCATACTTGTAGCCTAGAAATAAGACATGAGAAGATCATCACAACGTAACCATGTTCTTGAACCAATTGATTAGTTCCTAAGTTTTAAAAACTCAAACAATAAAGTTTCAATTAGTGTTGTCCAAGGTATTGAGTGTATAAGTGATGAATTATTAGTTAATGTTATGATATTATAAGAGGTGAAGTGACAGTCTTGAGTAATTCGAGTAGAGGTGAAACTCGGTAAGAAAAAGGTTAATCTTATGTTTATATTGAACTTATGAGGATAAGTATTATACAAAGGAGAAGGGAAGAACAAGACAAAAAAGTTAGATGGTGAAACTTAAAAAACTTGGAAGATCATGAAACATTTAGTAAACTAACAGTTTGTGAAGGAAGTCACAACAAGAATAGAATGACTTGAAATAAATTGATGACAAGAATTTATGGTAATTTTTATATTTAAGATTTGTAATACTGATTGAAAATATGAGATGTAATGGATGATTGAAAATATGAAATGTAATGAAAAAATGATTTGTAATACTGATTGAAACTACCACTTGATATATGTAGCAGTTATTTTCTGTCTTGGGCGGCAATTGCTAATTAAATTGGACGGCATTTTGCTACTAATTTGGGCGGCAATTTTGTTACTGGTTGGACGGCAAGTGGGTCCCATAGGCTCAGGTTCCCTTTGATCAGACGGGATAAATTGTGATTATAATGATTCTCTGTGGCTTTTGTTGATCGAGTTGTTATATGGTATGGGAGATGCTCTTTTCCTAACCTGTTTAGGCTACGTTAGTTTGGGTGTAGAGGTGGGACTATTGGCGGTTTGGTTAGGTGCGGGTCTTCTATTTTTGTGTTGAGGGTTTCCTTGGGACTGTCCTATCTCATGCACTTTAGCACTGTGGTTGAGAACTAGCTTTCTCTGACCTCCTGAGCTTCTAGGGATCTAAATTCTTCTCAGCTATATTACAGTTCGTAGCCAGGGTTTCAGAGGTGTTGTGGAGAGCCATGTACTGCTGTCCGTTTTGGCCCTCTTATCGCCTTTCATTTGTGAGCTCGGTGTCTATCTTTTCCTTCTTTCACTCCAGGAGAGCGTTCCCGTCGCACCCCGAAGGACATTGCTTATCTGTGACGCTGCATTTACTTTGGTAAGTCTTGAGTTAGGCTATTACTATCGGCCATTGTTGGTTCCCAATGATAGTTGTCTGGATTAAGGAACTAAATCTGGTATGGTTTTCTGCTATCATCATTTGTGGTGTTCTTGTCTTTTTCTTTTTCCCCCTATTGTATGGGGAGTGTGACTATCTCTGTGAGGCTGAGTTTCTTGGTTGGGTATGTGATTTTCCTTGGCCTTGTAAGTTCTATGATCCTATTTGTTTGTTGTTGCTTAGGCAGAGGCTTTTTGAGGAGTTTTTTGAGGTGATCTTGTATGCCATTTGTTTGGGCTTACCTTTCCCCCTTCTTACATGTTCGAGGTGTCTATTTGTTTACTGGGTTCGCTTGTTACTGTTGGCTGTTGGCTTTACCTCTTGACTTGGGGTCCCACGATGCATAGTGGTTTTTCTATATAGATGGGTACATCTGGATTAAGGTCTCTTTGGACGGCTCCTTCGTACCTCTCGTTGAAAGTTCTTTTGGGTTCTTTCTTTCTCGAGCTTTCCTATATCCTATCTTTCCCCCTTGTAGCCAGGGTGTGTGTTGCCCTAATTGTGGAGCTGAGGTTGCTTTGGGTTAGATGAGGATCTATCTATACTTCTAGCTGGGTACTTATGGTGGGGCCTTGGTGGTTCTTTGAGTGGGGTCTAGCTGATGGCCTGCTTCGTCTAGATCTAATGGTTGAGTTTCCTTTGGGTTGGTCTAGGTTTCTCTCAGCTGGATTCTTTGAGGATGTTCTACCCATTACTCATTGCTGACTTGTAGGGGTCTCCCACCGCTTATGTTTGGCGACCCTGTGCGCACGGTAGGTTGGTAATTTGTATTGGCCGATTTTGAGCTGGAGTTTTATGGAGCTGATTTGTCGTTGCTTCTTTTAGCTGGCTAGGGGCCCATCTACCCCTGGTACTTTAATCATAGACCTCTGATGGTTCCCTTTCGGCTGTTCTTTTGACCTGTGGTTGATCCTTCGGGGCTCTTTTGTCAGAGCCGTTATTTGATTGTGGAGGTTTCATTTCTTCGCATACTCAGGCTATGTCAGTTTACCTGATTGGTTAGAAGAGAAGCCCATTTGACCTCCTAAGCATGGAGGTTTGGTTATTCTCTCTGCTTTATAGAGGTTTTTTGGCAAATCTTCTTAGGTGAGTAGGTCATTTCTTGGCTGAGGTTTGGAGCTTTTTGTGGTGCCGAGCTTCAACATGATTTTGTTATGTTGTGATTGGATGACTAGTTCTTTTTGCTAGATTGTTATATATGTTGGTATTTCCTCTCCATGCGAGTTGTGTGTGGAATATGGTTTTTTTGTTAGGTCCCCTGATCGGTTCGGTAGGGGGTTAGATTTTCTGTGTTGTAAGAGGTTTTTCTACTAGTTTCTCATGTAATATCCTCAGGTACGCCCCTTGAAAGTTTATATTTTTCCTTTTTTATGTTACAATTAATTACCCAAAAAAAGATGTGATTTGAGAATTTGAGGATTTGAATTTAGATTGGGGAGATGGACTCCCGGTTGGTAATGGATATTAATATAGTTAATCAAATATTAAACCGATGATAGTTGATGTGAATATGACAAGTTGGGCTTGACTAACTCCACGGTGAAAGATCAGAAACTTGCGAAAGTTGAGTACCGTGTTCCCTCGGGTTAGTCTCCGTGTGAGACCCTGACCTGTTTTTATTTTTGAAATGATTTAAGCGTTGATGGGGTTGGAGTTAATACTTGACATTGGTGATGTTTTAGGTGTATATTTGGGCCTATGTGTGGACACCGAAAAAGTTTTTTTTTGAAATTCCAAGGAGGATTTAGTTGATTGAGGTGGTAAATTCAGTTGATTGAGTGAACTGTATGGTGGTTCAGTCGACTGACTTGGAAGGTTCAGTCGACTAACCTGTGGCGGTATAGAATTCTTGATTTTTCAATAGCTTTTCAATCGATTGATGTGGTGGATTTAGTCGACTGGATTGCTGTATGGGGCTGAGCCTATAAATATCAACCTTTGGGAAGATATTTTTAGATTTTGGTTTCTTCAAGGCGAAGTTTCCTTGAAAAAAAAGGCTAAGTTTCCTTGAAAAAAAAGGCTAAGTTTCCTTTTTCTTTGCTTTCTCTCTAGATATTAATGGGCCAGGGACTTGGTTTTTAGCAATATGACAGTGGATTGTTGATATCTGTGCCGGGGGCTTCGCATTTATCTGGGCAAAATCTCATTTTGTCGAGGTTCATATTTTGAGGCGTCTAGCTTTTGGCTCAACGAGGTAGGATCCTAGACTATGTTGTCATTAAAGAGTGCTACGTGCACTTATACGCTTTTCTACTCGTTGAAAATGCTTTAAATGTCATATTTTACGTTTAAACCTTGTTTGGTCAGATAAAAAGCTTATTTTTTTGCTTTTTCTTGATTTTGACATGATATGGACTTCTGGATGTCCGTGGTTTTCAAAAAGGTGGTTTTGAAAATGGAAGATTCGCTAATTGGCGGTCGCGGTGCCATCCGATCTGGTTTGGAACGATTCTCTGTGCGAGGCTAGTCCTACTCCAGTCGAAGGTCTTTTTGAGAAAGTAGCAGTGGAGGCGTTGAACCGTGCAAGGTGTGGTCTAAGTCCTCTTAGCTCAGGGTGAATCGCTGACATTGAAGCTCACCTTGGAAGCCTTCCCAGCGATCACTCTGTGAAGGTCAATCCTCCACCAAGTCCTGGTTCCATGCAGCGGCAAGAGCAAGGGGTTTCATCCCTTATTTTTGGTCATTCTGTTCAATGGAACTGAGGCAGTTTTCGTGGTCGAGGTACCTTACGAGGGCTTATAGGGGTTCACTTGGCTCCCATGGAAGGGTGTGCCTCCCCCATGTATCCTATACGCGAGCCTTCTGTGAGTTATGATGCACCTATTGTGTTTGACAAAATGCCTCAACAACCGAAAACACGGTCATGGGATTCTCTGTTGACTAACCGTAGTTCCTCTAGCTCCTGCTTGGAATTTTTTGAAATCGAAGGTTCCGAACGAGATGATACGGTTGATATAGCGGTGGATTTGGTGGATAATAAGGAATGGGAATCATGCCTTGTGGGTTATTTCCTCGATGCAAATCTGGCTTTTCCCTTAGTTCGAGTGACTACACGAACTTTATGGAATCATGAAGGATTGACCGAAGTTCACGAAAATGATGAAGATTTCTACTTTTTTTAAGTTCATGAGCAGGGACGCAATGGAGAGTGTCTTAGACAAAGGGCCTTGGCACTTTTCTGGTAAGCTCTTCATTCTTAAAAGATGGAGGAAACGGTTATGCATAAGATTCCGATGTGGATCAAGCTTTATGATCTGCCTTTGAAATTCTGGAATGCGTAGTGGTTAAGTAGAATTCCTAGTGTACTAGGTGTGCCCTTGTTCTTAGATCGAGCCACAGAATCGAAGCAACGTATTTCTTATGCTCGAATTTGTGTTGAAATTGATGCAGCTAAGTACTTGAAGCAAACAACAAACGGAGGGGATAGCTTCTCTCTCTAGGAGAGCTCTCCCCAAGGCCCTCCATGGTGCTACTAGTACGGTCGATGGTGCAATCGTTGGTGTTCTATGAATCTATGAACCAGCTCATGAAGAGTAGATCTAATCTTCAGGTTAGCTTATCTATTCGGCTTCCTATGGATGAGCAACTGATAGTTATAGCAAGCTCTCCCCATGGCTCGCAATGGTGGTTGTGGGTCAGGTAGCTGCTTCTATGCTGGCCTCTAACACACGATATCGTGCTTCGGTGACGCACGATCTGGAGGATGCTTCTTATCCCCACAAGATCGAGGTGAGTTATGGGTTTTGTAATTATTTGAATGGTAACGGTGCTTTTCTCGCTAAGGAGAGTTTCTGTTATGTCTTCCATGGATTTCTCTAGTTTGGGATAGTTGTGCAGCTGAGAGCTTTGTTGGGTTATATCTCAATGCTGGGTACTAAGCGCATGCTGTATTCTAGTGTTTTGAGATTATTTTGAGTAATGGCACAGTCTTGACTGGTTTTTCTTTGATTTAGTCATGCTATGGATGGTTACTGTGTTTATCTATGTTTTATGTTTGGATTGGGTTTTGTGAAGGTTGGGATAATCTTGTTTCAACCGTTAGATTAAGTAAGATATGTGCTTTTCATATCTTATTTGATCCAAGCAGCCTGATGCGTGGAAATCATCAGTTGTTATTCTGGATTTATCGTGTTTATGCTCAGCAAGTTACTCCGGTTGTTATCACTTAAAAAAAAAGGAGTTATTCCGGTTCTCGGTTTATCGATTAACTAGTTATGGTTGATTAAATGGGTCGTTTGTTCTGTTGCATCTATATGATCCATGGAGTTTAGGGAAGAACCACTGTGAGATTTCAATCTCGGTGATATGCCGTGTGCAATCTCGGTTAAATATGGGTTTTGAAATATTCTGTCCATTTGGTTTACTGATTATGAATCAAATGTTCAGTGACCATCTATGACGCCGTAAGATTTTATGCTCTTACTCCATGGGAGAAATTCTAAACTTTCTACAAGGTAGAAGATGATGAATAGTAACAGGCACTAAGGGTGCGTTTGTAGGAGACGGACCGTGCAAGGGGTAAGCTAGCTATGTTGAGGACAGTTGCAATTAGATAATAGCTGGCAGCTGTACTGTAGGACTCATAGGTGAATAGTGGGATAATTGCCTCTGTTCGTGCAATTGGCCTCGGTTTTTGTGAGTCTGCTGTAGACTGTGCCGTACATTTCAGAAACAGCTGCTGTTGGGACGTGCGCTGCTTCTGTGAAAAATAGCTTAGTGTAGCTAATTGCACATGGGGCGGCAGATTGTTACCCTTTGATGCAAAGCAGGTTGGCTGTATTGGCTTTGGAGTGATTGGTTGGCGTTGGCAGCTGCAAGCTGAAATGGGCATAGCTTTGGGCAGTCTAAACTGTGGGACCCGTGGGTTTTCTGCCCAAGTGGCGGGTTTTGCCTATCTCAGCTTTGAGTGTTTGACCATGGGCGCACATTAGCTAATTTAGGTGGGCCTATGATTTTTTGGGTCGACAAAGAAGCAAATTGTGGGTGGTTTGGGCTTGTGATTTTGATAAACTATGAGCAAACAATGGGCGTTATCTTGTGGGATCCGTTTGTAAGTGGGTCTAGCGGGAGTTGCTTTCCACAGAGTTTTATTGAGTCTTGTGGGGTTGAAATTTTGGATTTGGAGTGGGGACTTGCCTATTTTTTGGTGTGGATCTTTGGTGGTTCTTGGAGTAGGGATGTAGCTGTTGGTCTGTTTCATCTGGATCTAATGGTAGAGTTTCTTTTGGGATGGCCTAGGTTACTCTTTACTGGTTTTTCTGGGGATATTCTTCCTTTTGCTTTACTGACTTGTTGGGGCCTCCCACCACTTCTGTTTAGCGACTCTATGCGCAGGGTATGTTGGTCTTTGCGTTTGGAAGGTTGAGTTGGAGTTTCTAGAGTTGATCTGTTTGTTGCTTCTTCTTGGCTGCGGATTGTGCGCGGACTTGTATGTAGATTTTTTTTCCTATCCACGCAGGTTGTGTGGAATATGTTTTGTCGTTAGCTACCCCTGCTTAGAGCAGGGGTTTGGTTTTATTTGTTGAATATGTGTAGGACGTAGGTACCTGGTGGTACTCAGGTAATTTTCTATGTAATGCCTCTTGTAATCATATAATTTTTTTTATGTTACATTTAATTACCCAAAAAAAAATAAGTACTTGAAGCATGAGATTACTATTAGGTGGGAAGGTGAATCTATTCAAATTCGCGTGGAATACCAGAGGCTTCCTGAAATTTGTTCGGCTTGTAAGGCTTTTGGTCATGAGTTCAGTCAGTGTAATCATAGTTTTCCAAAGGAATCTGTAAGCCCGGCGGTAGGTCAAGGCGAGTGGAGTCAAGTTGGAATCTGTCGGAACAATCCAGTAGAGTGTCTCTTTGAAGGTTCTTAGATTGGATCTGCAAAGAGGTCGCAAGAGTTGGTTTGGTCACGTCTGACTGTTCTGGTGGCCCATACTCTTCTATCTCACGTGTAGCTGTAGTGAGCATGGATATGGCTTGTGAGCCTACTCTTAGCCAAAACAAGGGCGATAAGGTAGATGTGAGCACTTCAAGAGCTACAATGAAGGAGAAGAATATTGATGCGGCTGAGGTATCTAGAGTTGATGCATCTTCTGTGGTTTTAGCTCATCCTTCACATGTGGATGCGGGTGATTGTGAGATACTTAGAAATAAAGCAGCTTCTATGGATTTCACAACTTCAGTTGAGATGGGTGGCAGGGAGCAAGTGGGAACTGTAACTCCTATTTCAAATTCCTTCAGCGTGCTTGTGCATAAGAAAAAGATAAAGAAACAAAATTGTGAGGCTACGGATTTGTGGACCCCAATTGACGGGGAGTATGAAGCCCCTCCTTCTTCCCCGAGAAAGAAGGCAGGGAGTAAGCAAGCTAAACAGTCTAGTGGTAAAAGAAAGAAAAAATCATCTCTTGATCATTTAAGATGGTAGTTCTAACTAGCGGGGTTGGTTAGAGGTTTGTAGCTCGGTTGCTATTGCCCGTCCTTTTCGTCTGTAGGATTGGCCTTGTGTTTTGTGTTCTCCCAGTCATGGGGTTGTATGTGGTCTTGCTTTGTTTGTTTCTCCCCCCACTCCTAAGCGGGGGTTAGGTGGTTCTTTTTGTTTTGTTTCTTTGTTTGCTTGGTTATTATTGTTTTCTCCTGAGGTATACCCCTTGGAATCATGCATATTTTCTTTATGTATGTTTCATTTAATTACTTAAAAAAATGAAAGATTTATGAAAATCTTGAAAATCGTGTTTTGAAGGTTTGAAGCTAACCATCGGGGCTGAGTCTTAGATTTGAAATATTTTGATAGAAACGGTGGTAACATTTTGAAAATATTGTTTGATCTCCATGGTTGATGGATGATGTGGCTGTTGGCTATTGGATCTTTATACATGTTTAATGTATAATTATGAAAATATTTTTGTAGTCGAGCTACGTGTTGGTTTTTAGACGATTCTATAGATATGTTGGGATAACGGGTGTATTGGGCACGAGTAGCGTCTCGGTGGAAGTCTGGAAACTTGTGCAGAAAGATGCTTCGTGCCTTCGGGTTAATCCCCATAAACGATGTGGTGGGTGCTATCTCCTCGAGTTTTTGGGCCCGTAAATTAAGTAGTTTAACTTGTAGTGACTCCGTATAAAACTTGTCATTACTTAACAGGTCTTAAATGATTCAGGGATAGATAATGGGCAGGAGTTTATAGTTGTTGCCTTTGTCCCTAGTGTAATGGAGTCAGTACATAGGAATTATTTTTCTCGGCTGTGTGATCCGAGTGGGAAAAATAACATTTTGTTACTATTTTTCTTTAATTGTGAAACGTTAGTTGTATTGTGAAATGCTTCGTTTTGAGGATAAAAAATCATTTTGAGACTCGTGTACGTCTGAAGGAAAATTTTGAATTTTATTAAGTAAAATCATTTTGAGGCTCGTGTGGTTGAGTCATCTTTACGCTATGTGATTGCATATTATGCTTTACTGCATTATAGTCTGTTTTTATTGGGTTTCAACTCACGTTGTGGGATTTATAAAATCTTTTTCAGGTGAACGCGGTCTTGTAGGTTGACCTTATGATGTCCGGAGGTGGCTAATGACAAGACTCTGATGTTTTGTCTTTGTTATGTAGTTTATATCTTTTTTATATTGTTCATGTTTGGATGTAATATATTTCAAAGCATATGTAATTCTTATGGCCGATGTATGCATGATTTATACTTTTGAGAGAAATCGTGGGTTTGTTGTATTACGATTTTCGTTGGTTGGTGCAACGGTCTACAAAAGGGATTTTCAGATAGTTTATGCTTCACTCAAACTCTTATGCTTCGAGGGAGATTTTGAAATGGCCTATGCTACTTTTAAAAAGGCTTGGCTTTTGGGGCTGTAACGGTAGTCTTTTGGGCTACTCTTTTATATTAAATAAACCCTCAGTAGTGCGTTTTACAAAGGTTTTAGCCTCGTTTTGGCTTCATGGTTCTTCACCTATTGTGTTTGGACGATTTTGGTGGTTGTTTGTAGGATTTTTGCGTGCCCCAGAGTTTGAGGCGTGATAACTTGGTATTAGAGCTCTGAGTTTGAATACCTAAGAGTCGTGGGAAGAGGGTGCATCACGTTGTAAGGTTGATTGCGTGTGCTTGATTGCATGTGTTTTTAAGTGTTATTTGTTTTTATAAGAAGAGCATGATAGCTTGTTGAGCATGTGGATGCCATGTATATGTGAGTGTGGAGGTTGAACCTTAGGAGTGATTAGTCTAGCCTTCGGGCGTTTGAATTAACAAATTTGGAAGCCAAGCTAGAAACGCGTGTAGCTGACGTGTTTTCTAGTAAGGAATCTAAGTAGGTTATCTAAAGTGATGCATTATTCTTGTCGGTTCTCCTCGGTATATGTGATGTGTTTGCATAATCGTTTGGTTATGTGTAAGCATGATTTTGTGGTATGTGTTAGAAATAACATGATAGATCGACCTTAGAGTTTGTGTGTTATATTTCTTTTGTATATGACCCGTATACCCTAAGAGACGATGAGACTGTGGTTTGGGTCTTGGATGTGTAATTCGGTTGCAGGGGTTACTGAAAGGCAAGGTTATGGGTTGAGTGCCGATCGCTTGGCGCGTAGTGGAACTCGTTGGTGAGTTAGGGTTAGCCACGTGAGGTTGACCATGATTAGTGAACTGTTGAGTGTTAGTATTGGCAAAGTATTGTTAGGGTGCAGTTGAAGCATAGTTAGTGGCTTGGTTTGGGTAGCTGGCTCCTCTAGGGAGTATGTTACCGGAGGTTGTAGTTGCGTTATGGATAGCCTTGTAAGTAGGGGCGATGGGGTGTCGGAGACCATAGGAATCAGTTGTTATGAATGGATTAGTGAATGGATTTGTGGATAGTGATAATCCCTTTCAGTTAAGGTTTGGTGTACGTGGTTTTGGCTGTGTGATGGATTAGGTATGTCGTGAGCCATACTATGTCATGAGTCGTGTACTCGGGATGGGGTATAGACTAGAACATAGTGGATGGGAGCATGGTAATCCTTAGTCGGGCGTATGTTGAGATAGCAGAGCGTGAGTGCTTCTGGAAATATTCCTTGCTAGCAGGATGTTGGTAGTCAGAGCAGTGTCTGATGACTTAGACGTTGCATACCTGCTTTAGGTTTGAGAATTGGGTTACGAGTGAGTAAGCTTGAGGATATGGGGACGAGTATGAGTTACAAATATGATGGGATGAGTATGGGTCGCGGCTATGTTGAATGTGTAAGGGTTTAGTTATGGTTCTAACATGCGACGAGTATCAGTTATGTGAGATTCCTATGAGAATACAAGTTTGTGGTCTAATCGTTATCCTAGTTATTAGGAGTTTGTGTTTGGGATCCGTGTTGGGTGCATAATGTTTGAAAGGACCGTAGAAGGGTTCGATAGTGTGGTTGCTTAGTGCTGAGATGGTCTATCCTGAGTGTGATATGTCGAGAGATTATTTGTGTTGAACTTTAGGTTCAGAGGTGGGTATGTTGTTTGTTTACCCATGGGAACAAAGTGTGGAGTAATAAGGTTTAGCAATATACTGCGTGGTTTGGCTAGCCTGGGACGATAGGTGAGAAATCGTGGGTTAGGATGCCTGTGATTGATGTGTGCTTAGAGAGTGGAAGTACGAAAGGTGTTTGCATGGCTGTGAGAGTTATTAGTAACTTAGGATAAAAGGTTTCAGGATTGGATTTTCTTTGTGTGGCGTCGTATGCTTTCTATGTGAGTTGTTTGGACAGTGGGGACAGTGGGCTCGAGGCCGTGACATGACTGTGGTTTTCTTAGCAAGACTTAGGTGAGTAAGCACAACCTTGTGAAGTGAGGTCTTGGCGCGATGGGCATGTTTGCGTGTGTCCCCGTGCATGATTGGTGATGAGCTTGTAGTCTTATGGGATAGGATGTGTTGTACAAGGTATAAGGATTGATGATATTCATGTGTATGTGAATAAGGTCTGAGAGTTGAGAGCTCGGTATAGTGGACGATCCGAGTATCGTGATCAGTGTTGATGGCAGCTGTTTAACTATGGTCGATGTGGCCTTAAGGTAAGATTTACAGAGTTTTTTGAAGGCCTAGTATTGATGGGTACTAGGAGCACGTTGAGGTTGGGTCATGGTTCTTTGTTGACCCTTTTCTTTTCTCTAGACGAAGAGAGAGTTTCCTTATGGTGCAAGTTATTTCATCTTGGTTGGATGTAGATGTCGGGATCTTGATTGATTCAGATTTAGTTGTGTTCTGAGACTGTGAAAATCTCTGTGGATTTCGCACTCGTGTTGTGATCCTTGGAGTTGTGCCTTAGAAACTTGTATCGTCGTGATCGGGTGGTTGTAAGATTGATTCTTCGTGGTTTCAATGTGTGGTTCATGGCTACATGCCTTCTTAGATGTAGAACGTCTGTGTGTGTGATTTGGGATCCGATTGCTCCAACGGTTGGGGACCGTAAAGAATTGCATGCTAGGGTTAGTATTATGTTACTGTAAAAGACCGTAAAAGAGTACGTAGGAGCGTGGTAAACATCGTAGGTCGTGGTAACCTAGTCAGAGTACAACCTGTTATGTATGATGGTTGAACCATTTGGGTTGTGTTCCTTGTGAGGTTGGGTTAGTAGACCAAGAATCCTTATGCTTGTCCTTGTTGACGAGAGTGTAAGTGTTGATACGTAGAGTTCTTTTCTACAGAGATCAGTTGAGAATCATTAACTATTGTGTGCGACTTGTTTTGGGTTGTGCGCATATGGTTGTACTTCTAGCTCTTGGCAGAGTGGGAGTTTTATGGGAACCGCAGGGCTATGATATTCACATGGCGGGTTTCTAATAGACTTTTGTGAGTCTAGATTTGGGTTATGTTTGGGGTTTTGAACTGTTCAGAGTTCTTAGAGTCGAGGAGTGGTCGTCGACTATGGTCAGCGTTGTGCTATGGCGTAACTGTTTGTTTGGATGGTGATCCCAAGAATGTGATAAGGTAAGAGTTATAAAGGAATTGATGATTGACAAGTCTTGGTTAGTGTGGCCTATTGGGGCCGACGTGATTGTTTGGTTGGGAACATAAGGGCTGTGATGAGTTTTTTATTGGTAATTAATTGTAACATAAAAAAGAAAAAGAAAAAATGTATATGATTCCAAGGGCCATACCCCAGGTAGTTACATCACTTACCAATCATAACACGAAAACACCATTAACAACCTGACCCACATAACCCCTGCTTGGCAGCAGGAAAAACTATCCATGCACAACCCGCAAGGACAGGAAGCAACAAAACGAGCAAAAACTAGCACCACCAAACCACGCAGAAATAATTCGGTCGATTAACAACAAAAAACCAAACCAACGCAGAACCAAGTTATTGGGGAAAGGAATACCAATTCAAAGGACCACTAGAGGGCCTTTTCTTTTCCCTTTTTTTTGGGTACTATCCTTCATTCATGACTTTTGCTTTGTGGTAGAGGCTGGAGTTACACAGAAACCTTCATCAGCGGTACATGGAGTTTTTTTTTAATTACCCAAACAAAAAACTCCATGTACCGCTTGGTCCCTTACACCCACATCTACTGGCATTGATAACTCCACAGCAGTAGCATCAACCTGAAGCACCTCAGCCACATCTATAGAATTCTCCCTTACCTTGCTCAACCCATCTGCACATGACGCCAAAGCATCCTCTTACCCTTTACCCACCCGAGTCCATACCTTTTGCCGCTCCAAGGGAGCATCCTTGCAATTACTAAGCTCATGACCGAGAATGGGATCATAAATGGCAGGTCTTGTTTGGTTACTTGACGGACATCATGTTTGTCTTGTCAGATGACGGCGATCATATCTGATTTGAGGTAGATCTGTAGCCTTGGTATCAGTGAGTAGATAGCCAGATGCTGAGATGTGTAGTGACGTGCTGTTGCACGGGAGTTATGGTTGGGTTTGTGTAGGTCATTGGATACCTATGAGCTATTCTGTCTGCACGACGTGCCTGGTCAAGTGACTCGTTGGGGTCATGTGACCTCATGGCTGTGATGGCAGATTGGTGTTTAGTTGTGTGGAACCTTGTTTAGGACAATGGTGTATCACCTAGTGTTTCTCTAGGGTGAGATGATGGTTTAGAGGGAATGCGTTCTTTGGTATTCCAAGTGAGTTACATGTGCTTCTCTCTGGAGTTGGGTGTTTGTGTTGTTGCTTGTGGATGGGCGCCATGTCAGCTTTGTGATGGCGTGGTTAGCATCAGCAGGGTAGCGATGTGGTATCAGAGTGGGTGGTCATTTGGTGATCGTTAGAATTTGAGTAAAGTTATGCGTGGAGCATGTGACTTCGTGTAATCAATGTCAGGGTTCGACGCCGTGTGTTTGGACTCATTGAGTTAGTCCTTGGTGTGCATTGTGAGGTGCGATTGGGCCAGTATGTGGCAATGAGAACGGGGTGATAGTCTCTATGTTCTGGAGTACAGAGTATTTGGGACCGGGTTCTATGGTGGATTTGTTTCGTGTTACGCGGTTATCTTAGGATGGTTTGTGTTCGGTGAGAGTTAGGTTACGAGGTTTGGCGGTATGAGTTGGATCTCAAACCGATGTTATGCGGATGTTTCCTGAATGATGGTAGTGTCAGTAGGACTTACTCGTGCGGGCGGTCTGTGTGGAGATAGATTCTTGAAAGGCACGTTTACATCATGTGACGACAAGTTTGGAATTTTAGTTGCTGGGGCATTTTTGCTGTTGTGCAGTGTCGCTGAATTTGCTTTAGAGACTGTTGATGGTTGATGGGATGGTGCTTGGCTTGAGATTCATTGTTGAATTTCGGGGACGAAATTCCTTTAAAAGGGAGAGAGTTATGATACCCCGACCCGTTTTATTTATGAAACGATTTAAGTGTTGATGGGGTTGGAGTTAACACATGACCTTGGGGATGTTTGAGGTGCATATTTGGGCCTATGAGTGGACACCGAAAAACTTACTTGAAATTCTAGTGAGGATTTAGTCAACTGAGATTGTGAATTCAGTCGACTGAGTGAGCTCTATGGTGGTTCAGTCAACTGACTTGGAAGATTCAGTCGACTGGATTCCTATACAGAGCTGAGCCTATAAATATCAACCTTTGACAATATATTTTTAGATTTTAGTTGCTTCAAGGCTAAGTTTCCTTTTGCTCTGCCTTCTTTCTATATTTTGATGGGCCCGGGCTCAATTTTCAATAATCTAACAGTGGATCCTTGATATCTGTGCCAGGGGCTTCGCATGTATCATGACAAAATCTCATTTTGTCAAGGTTCATATTTAGAGGTGTCTAGCTTTTGGTTCAATGAGGTAAGATCCTAGACTATGTTGTCGTTAAAGGGTGCTACGTGCAGTTTATGCTTTTCTACCGGTTGAAAATGCTTTAAATGTCGTATTTTATGTTTAAACCTTGTTTGTTCGGATAAAAAGTATGTTTTGCACTTTTTCTTGGTTTTTACATAACATGGACTTGTGGATGTCCATGATTTTTAAAAAGGTGCTTTGGAAAACGAAGGATTTATGAAAATCATAAAAATCGTGTTTTGGAGGATTTGAGCTAACCCTCGGGGCTGAGTCTCATATTTGAAACATTTTGATAGAAACGGTGAAAATATTTTAAAAATGTTGTTTGATCTCCATGGTTGATGGATAATGTGACGGTTGGCCATTGGATCTTTACGCTTGTTAAATGTATAATTGTGGAAATATTTTCGTAGTTGAACTACGTGTTGATTTTTAAATGATTCTATAGATGTGCCGGGATAGCGGGTGTATTGGGTACGAGTTACTCCTCAGCAGAAGTCCAAAAACTTGTGCAGAAAGCTTCTTCGGGCCTTCGGGTTTATCGCCGTAAACAAAGTGGTGGGTGCTTTGTCCCTTTGGGTTTCGAGCCTTTAAATTAAGTGGTTTACGTTGTTGTGACTCCGTATAGAACTTGTCATCACCTAACAAATCTTAAAAGATTCAAGGATAGGTAATGGACAGAAGTCTATAGTTGTTGCCTCTATGCCAGGAGTGACGGAGTCGGTACATAGGAATTATTTTTCTCGGTTATGTGATATGAGTGGGAAAATTAATGTTTTGTTACTATTTTTTTTAACTGTGAAACGTTATTTGCATTGTGAAATGCTTGGTTTTGAGGATGAAAAACCGTTTTGTTACTCGTTATTTGCATTGCAGATCATGCTTTACTGCATTATTGTCTGTTTCTATTCGGTTTCGGCTCACGTTGTGGGATTTATAAAACATTTTTCCAGTGAAGATGGTCTTGTAGGTTGGGTTGACCTTGTGGTGTCCGAACGTGGCTGATGAAAAAGCTCTGATGTTTTATCTTTGTTAGGTAGTTTATACCTTATTCATATGGTTTATGTTCGGATGTAACATGTTTCATAGCATATGTAATTCTTATGGCCGATGTATGCATGATTTATGTTTTCGAAAGAAATTATAGGTTTGTTGTATTACGGTTTTCGTTGGTTAGTGTAACGGTTTACCAATAGGATTTTCAGATGATTTATGCTTCATTCAAACTCTTGTGCTTTGAGAGAGATTTTAGAACGACCTATGCTACTTTTAAAAAGGCTTGGCTTTTGGGGCCATAATTGTAGTCTTTTGGGCTACTCTTTTAAACTAAATAAACCCTAATAGTGCGTTTTATAAAGGTTTTAGCCTTGCTTTGGCTGCACGGTTTTTCACCCGTTGTGTTTGGGCAATTTTGGTGGCTGTTTGTAGGCTTTTCGCGTGACCCAAAGTTTGGGGCGTGACACCCCATAAAATGGATTTGGGTATCGTGTTCCCTTGGGTAAGGTCCGTAAAATAGGTATTGTTGTGGTGAGTTATAGAACTATCTATTACCTAATAGCTGCGCGTAATCTATTGGGGAATAGGGAGGGATTTCTATAGGTCCTTTGTGGAGTTGAGTCTTGCTGAGGAGAGCTTCCTAAAGTAAAAATCAAGGGTCCAATGGCTTAACCTAGGGGACCAGAATTTTAAGTTTTTCTTCAAATCTATCAATTCCCATCGTAATAGATCTAGGATCTCGGTGGTTACTCGAGAGGATGGTACCCTGTGTTCTGACCGGGCGAGTATTTCTGAGCATGTTGTTAAGTACTACCAGGGCCTCTTGGGTATTGAGTCGGCTCAGGTTAGTTTTGATGAGAGTCAGTTGTCTGGGATTATTAAGAATAGGTTGTCTCAGCATAGTGCTTCCCGTATGGACTTGGAGGAGACTGATGAGGAGATCAAGTAGGTTATGTGGTCGCTTAACTCCAATAAAGCTCTTGGCCCTGATGGGTTCTCAGCAGGCTTCTTTAAAGATGCCTGGGAGGTTGTGGGCGTTGATGTTACCAAGGCCATTCGGTGTTTTTTTGAGTCGGGTCATATGCTGAAGGAAGCTAACATGATCCTTATTGCTTTGATCCCTAAGGTTCCCAACCCATCGTTCGTGACAGAATATAAGGCTATTTCGTGTTGCAATACCATTTACAAGTGCATGTCTAAGATTATTGCCAATCGGATTAAGGATCACTTGCATGAGGTTATCTCTCCTTCCCAGTCTGCTTTTGTCGAAGGTAGGCATATTGCGGATAATATTTTCTTGTCCCAATATCTATTACGTGACTACCATAAGTAGAATAGGGGTCCAAGATGTGCTCTTAAGGTTGATATCATGAAGGCCTATGATAATGTCAGCTGGGACTTTATGGTCTCCACCCTAAGAGGATGATTAGCTGGATTAGGGAGGGTGTGACGTCCCCTAGTTACTCCGTTAGTATTAATGGGGAGCTAAATGATTTTTTTCGTGGCAAAAAGGGCCTTAGGCAAGGCGACCTTCTTTCTCCTTATCTTTTTGTTATGACCATGGAAGTTACGTCTGGTTTGTTTACCAAATACACAGAGGAGATGCCTTTCCAATATCATTGGAGATGTAGCAAGGATAAAATTGTCCACCTATGTTTTGCTGACAACTTGGTGGTCTTCTCTCGGGCGGATGTCTAGTCGGTGAGTGTTGTTAGGCGCGTCCTTGATTCCTTTGAAAGGATGTCGGGTCTGTCTTCTAGTCTACCCAAAAGTGATGCCTACTACTTTGGGGTTACTGATAGTCTGAAACGTGATATCCTGGACACTATAGGTTATAGAGTGGGTTCCTTCCCTGTGCATTAGCTTGGCGTACCTTTGATTACCACTAAACTGTCCTATAAAGAGTGTCGTCCCCTCATTGATAAGATTGCTGAGCGTATTCAAGTTTGGACTAGTAAGTACCTCTCTTATGCGGGTCGGTTACAGTTGGTTGGCTCTATCATTTTCTCTATGCAAGTTTACTGGGCTTCTCCGTTTATTCTTTCTAAGAAAGTCCTTCTAGAGGTTGAGGGATTGATGCAGGCTTTTTGTGGAGTGGCTTTGGGATGAAGTCTTCTAGTGCTAAGGTTGCCTGGGAAGAGATTTGTCCCTAAGCGAGAAGATGGTTTGGGGATTAAATCTCTTATCACCTGGAATAAGGCTGCGGTTGCCAAGCATGTCTGGTTCCTCACAGGTGGCTCCATCTCCCTGTGGTGTATGTGGATTAAGTCTAATATTCTTAGGCGTGAATCCTTCTGGTCAGTCAAAATTCCCCAATCAGCGTCGTGGTGTTGGCGAAAGTTGCTTCAACTTTGGCCTCTTATCAAGAGTTTTGTGCGTTATGAGATAGGGAATAGAGCTGATACCTTTCTATGGTTGGACCCATGGCACTCGTGGGGCCCTATTGTTGAAGAAAAGGGATCGAGAATTGTTTATGACTTTGGTTTGGACCGGTTGGCTACAGGGCAAACCATTGTGGACGGCAATGCTTGGAAATGGCCATCGGCCGTCTCCATGGATTTGATTGAACTGACCCGGAAGGTTGAGTTTGCTCCTGATGCGACTAAAGAGGATAGTATTCGCTGGCTTCTTTCCAGTGGTAAATTTTCCATTGGAGCTTTGTGGGAGGAGATTCGTATTCATAAGCCTAGGCCTATTTGGTGTAACCTGGTGTGGTTTAAGCACTATATCCCTAGGGTTAGTTTTATCCTTTGGATCGAAGTTAGGAGTCGTCTTAATACTGGCGATAGGCTTCGTATGTTCGGCTTGAACTATGATTTTGAGTGTAGCTTTTGTTCGAGTAGCCTAGAAACCCATGATCACCTCTTCTTCAACTGTCCTTTCTGTAGTAAAGTTTGGGGAAGCATTCTGGTGAAGTGTGGTTTAGATTGGTCTAAGTCCTCTTGGGATGGTTGGTGGAATAAGTTCGTTTCCCACGTCAGTGGTTAGTCTCGGACTTCTATGATTAGGAAATTGGCGTTCTCTGTGTCGGTCTACTGCATCTGGAAAGAGCGTAACTCTTGTTGATTGGAGTCTTTTGAATTCTATTGTTGATTCTCATGACTAACTCCTTTTGCCTTTTGATACAGTGCTAGACTGCTTGAAGTGCGAGGTGCATAATCCCCTTGGTGCCCAGTGGTAATATTGTACTTACTCTGTCCTCTTATAGTTTTCTCTTGTGAAGATCAAAGTGAAGTTTCTAAGGAACTGTGAGGCTTGGGATCTTTTATTCTGAGCGTTGAGTGTCTTTCCTTAACACTATATCTTAGAGAGTGTTGATAGGTTTTCTAACTTTTTGAACTTGTTTGTCCTTTTGTGCAGTGCTCTATCAAGTGGACTTATAGTGAGATTTGCTTCTTTTTTCTTTTGGAGATTGAGATATACACTAGTTTGTTTCGTTTTGTGAGATTGGCCCCTTTTCTTTGGAGTACTGAGGTTCTTTTGGAGGTTGAGATATACACTAGTCTGGGTATGAGTGTTCTTTTTTGTGCCTGCTTTATCTGATTGTGTTCCTGTGTTCAGGTCCCAAGTGTGGGTAGCCCCCAGGTGGAAGAAGCCTCGGTTGAGAGCTTAATGGGTCTCGGGTTTTGGACTTTCCTTGGAGGTCGAAGCCTCGCTTATCAGGTTGCGCCCATGGTGTTTTTGTTCATAGGCCTATTTTTTGCTCTAGGATTTTCTATTCCCTAGCTATAAGGGGTGTTCATAGCATCTCTCTACTCTATGCCTAGCTTATAGTATAGATAGGTCCGTTTATGTCTTCTTAGTTGATCTAGCACTTTTCATTTTGCTTGTTGGCTATTTTCTGCGGAGCTATTGATGTTTTTTTTCTGTTTATCTTCTTACTTGTGTACTATGCCTTTCTAAGGTGTTAATTTCGGTTATGTATAAGCCTTCCCCTTATAGCTGTGTAAGGGCTCTGTGCGTGTGTGGGTGTGTGTTGGTGGCTGTCTGTTTGTTGTGGCCTGCTAGTTGTACAAGGTTTTTTCTTGCGGCGCCTTTCAGGTGGCTGTTTATGCATCTTGGCTATGCTGCAAGTGAGGGCCATCTTCCTCATGTGACTACTGCTGTGAATTGCTCCCAGTTTGTTTAGCAGGTGCCTCGACTGTTGAGCTCCTCTCATTTAGATTCTGATTCGGGCCCTTTTTGTCTGGTTTATTTTTTCTTTGTTTTTTGTGGTTTTGTTTGTCCCAATTGGGTAGGTCGGTTTTTGGTATGAGCCCCTATTGGCGATTTCTAATTTGGGTCTATTGTTGGTTTCTTTTGCCAGGATAGTTGGTTTCTACTTTGCTAAGTTATGGTCTGGGCATCGTCCTTTTGCTAGCTTTTTGTTTAGTTTCAGCTGATCCTAAAGCCGGTTTGGTGCTATTTGGGTTTATCTTTTTGTTTGTTTGTTATTTTGGGTTTGTAAGGCTTGGGGTATGCCCCTTGTAATCGTGTATTTTTTTCTTTTTTATGTCACAGTTAATTACCCAAAAAAAAAAAGTCTGTTCGGGCATCAAGTTGAGGGCTACGCGCAAACATTTCTTGATCTCCAATGATCATCACAAGCAACCCATGGCGAACACCATAACCAATTAACCCCAAAACTTAGTTTCAAAATCGCAAAAAACGTAATCAGATCATCAATACATGAAACTAAACTGAGCTTCCCACAAAACTACAAGCATTTTCATTTAACTTAGTCACATAAACTTCTTGGAAAAATCATATTTGAGCTCCAAAATTTTGCTATGTTCATACATCGGGTACCCCAGAAAACTGGTGATTTTCCAATATCAACAATAGATCCGAGTATGGTTGAAACACCATAGATCCACCCCATATAGACAAATCTCCTCTTACGGACAAAGGAGAAAAAAACCAAAAGGCACCATTGTTGACTGGGCCATGAGAATAGAAACAACCAAAAGTAACTGCTCTTCCACAAAATAAAAACCAAAATATATACTTGTCTTACTTGGAGATGATTCAAGCCTATTACCTGATCTACGTCGTAGACAGGCTAAGCTCAAATGCCTAGTTTCATACACCATTGCCGTGAGACCAGGATACAAAGGCACCTAGTTATGTACTTAAATCATAGTCTCTTGTTAATGTAATATGATTCAAAAATCACACTTGTAGCCTAGAAATAAGATATGAGAAGATCATCACAACCTAACCATGTTCTTGAACCAATTGATTAGTTCCTAAGTTTTAAAGATTCAAACAGTAAAGTTTCAATTAGTGTTGTCCAATGTATTGAGTGTATAAGAGATGAATTATTAGTTAATGTTATGATATTATAAGAGGTGAAGTGACATTCTTGAGTAATTCGAGTAGAGGTGAAACTTGGTAAGAATAAGGTTAATCTTATGTTTATGTTGAACTTATGAGGATAAGTAATATACAAAGGAGAAGGGAAGAACAAGACTGAAAAGTTAGATGGTGAAACTTAAAAACCTTGGAAGATCATGGAACATTTAGTGAACTAAGAGTTTATGAAGGAAGTCACAACAAGAATAGAATGACTTGAAATAAATTGATGACAAGAATTTATGGTAATTTTTGTATTTAAGATTTGTAACACTGATTGAAAATATGAGATGTAATGAATGATTGAAAATATGAGATGTAATGAAAATATGATTTGTAATACTGATTGAAACTGCCACTTGATATATGTAGCAGTTTTTTACTGTTTTGGGCGGCAATTGCTAATTAAATTGGGCGGCATTTTGCTACTAATTTGGGCGGCAATTTTGTTACTGGTTTGACAACAAGTGGGTCCCGTAGGCTGGGTTCCCTTTGACCAGATGGGATAAATTGTGATTATAATGATTCTATGTGGCATTTGTTGATCGAGTTGTTATATGGTATGGGAGGTGCTCTTTTCCTAAGCTGTTTAGGCTACGTTGGCTTAGGTGTGGAGGTGGGACTGTTGGCGGTTTGGATAGGTGCTGGCCTTCTATTTTTGTGTTGAGGGTTTCCTTGGAACTGTCCTATCTCATGCACTTTAGCACCATGGTTGAGAACCAGCTTTCTCTGACCTCATGAGCTTCTAGGGATCTAAGTTCTTCTCAACTATATTGCAGTTCGTAGCCAGGGTTTCAAAGGTGTTGTGGGGAGCCATGTACTGCTGTGTGTTTTGGCCCTCTTATCGCCTTTCATTTGTGAGCTCGGTGTCTATCTTTTTCTCCTTTCACTCCAGGAGAGCGTTCCCGTCGCACCTGCTTATCTGTGATGCTGCATTTACTTTGGTAAGTCTTGAGTTAGGCTATTACTATCGGCCATTGTTGGTTCTCAATGATGGTTGTCTGGATTAAGGAACTAACTCTGGTATGGTTTTCTGCTATCATCATTTGTGGTGTTCTTGTCTCTTTTTTTCCCCCCATTATATGGGGAGTGTGACTATCTCTGTGAGGCTGAGTTTCTTGGTTGGGTCTGTGATGTTCCTTGGCCTTGTAAGTTCTATGATCCTATTTGTTTATTGTTGCTTAGGCATAGGCTTTTTGAGGAGTTTTTTGAGGTGATCTTGTATGCCATTTGTTTGGGCTTACCTTTCCCCCTTCTTACATATTCGAGGTGTCTATTTGTTTATTGGGTTCGCTTGTTACTGTTGGATGTTGGCTTTACCTCTTGACTTGGGGGCCCACGATGCATAGTGGTTTGTTTGTATAGATGGGTACATCTGGATTAAGGTGTCTTTAGACGGCTCCTTCGTACCTCTCGTTGGAAGTTCTTTTGGGTTCTTTCTTTCTCAAGCTTTCTTATATGCTATCTTTCCCTCCTTGCAGGGCCGGGTGTGTGTTGCCCTAATTGTGGAGCTGAGGTTGCTTTGGGTTAGATGAGGATCTATCTATACTTCTAGCTGGGTACCTATGGTGGGGCCTTTGTGGTTCTTTGAGTGGGGTCTAACTGATGGCCTGCTTCGTCTAGATCTGATGGTTGAGTTTCCTTTGGGATGGCCTAGGTTTCTCTCAACTGGAGTCTTTGAGGATGTTCTGCCCATTACTCATTACTGACTTGTAGGGGTCTCCCACCGCTTATGTTTGGCAACCCTGTGCGCCCGGTAACTTAGTAATTTGTGTTGGCCGATTTTGAGTTTGAGTTTTCAGGGGCTGATCTGTCTTAGCTTCTTTTGGCTGGCTAGGGGCCCATCTGCCCCTGGTACTTTACTTATAGACCTCTGATGGTTCCCTTTCTGCTGTTCTTTGGACCTGTGGTTGATCCTTTGGGGCACTTTTGTCAGAGCCGTTATTTAACTGTGGAGGTTTCTTTTCTTCGCTTACTCAGGCTAGCCCAGTTTACCTGATTGGTTAGAGGACAAGCCCCTTTGACCTCCTGAGCATAGATGTTTTGTTATTCTCTCAGCTTTATAGAGGTTCTTTGGCAAATCTTCTTAGGTGAGTAGGTCATTTCTTGGCTGAGGTTTGGAGCTTTTCGGGGTACCGAGCTTCAACAGGATTTTGTTATGTTGTGATTGGATGACTAGTTCTTTTTGCTAGATTGTTGTATATGTTAGTATTTCCTATCCATGTGGGTTGTGCGTGGAATATGGTTTTTTTGTTAGGTCCCCTCGTCGGTTCGATAGGGGGTTGGATTTTCTGTATTGTATGAGATTTTTCTACTGGTTTCTCATATAATTACGTGGGGTATGCCCCTTGAAAATTTATATTTTTTCTTTTTTATGTTACAATTAATTACCAAAAAAAAAGATGTGATTTGAGAATTTGTGGATTTGAAATTAGATTGGGGATATGGACTCCCGGTTGGTAATGGATATTAATATGGTTAATCAAATATTGAACCGATGATGGTAGATGTGAATATGATAAGTTGGGCTGGACTAACTCCACAATGAAAGATCAAAAACTTGCGCAAGCTAAGTACCGTGTTCCCTCGGGTTAGTCCCCATGTGAGACCCCGACTTGTTTTATTTTTGAAATGATTTAAGTGTTGATGGGGTTGGAGTTAACACTTGACCTTGGTGATGTTTCAGGTGCATATTTGGGCCTATGTGTGGACACCGGAAAAGTTTTTTTTTTTTTTGAAATTCCAAGGAGGATTTAGTTGATTGAGGTGGTGAATTCAGTCGATTGAGTGAGCTGTATAGTGGTTCAGTCGGCTGACCTACGGCGGTGGAGGATTCTTGGGTTTCTAGTATCTTTTCAGTCGACTGATGTGGTAGATTTAGTCGACTAGATTCCTGTACGGGGCTGAGCCTATAAATATCAACCTTTGGGAAGATATTTTCAGATTTTGGTTGCTTCAGGGCTAAGTTTCCTTGAAAAAAAAGGCTAGGTTTCCTTTTGCTTTACTTTCTCTCTATATTTTAATGGGCCAGGGACTTGGTTTTCAGCGATCCTTGGTATCTGTGCAAGGGGCTTCGCATCTATCTGGATGAAATCTCATTTTGTCGAGGTTCATATTTTGAGGCGTCTAGCTTTTGGCTCAACGGGATAGGATCCTAGACTATGTTATCGTTAAAGGGTGCTACGTGTAGTTATACACTTTTCTACTGGTTAAAAATGCTTTAAATGTCATATTTTACGTTTAAACTTTGTTTGTCCGGATAAAAAGCATGTTTTGCGCTTTATCTTGGTTTTTACATGATATGAACTTGTGGATGTTCGTGGTTTTCAAAAAGGTGGTTTTAAAAATGAAAGATTCGTCCATTAGCTGTTGCGGCGCCGTCCGATCTGGTTTGGATCGATTCTCTATGACAGGCTAGTCCCGCTCCAATCAAAGGTCTTTTTGAGAAAGTAGCAGTGGTGGCGTTGAACCGTGCAAGGTGTGGTCTAACCCTCTTAGCTCGGGGTGAATCGCTGATGTTGAAGCTCACCTTGGAAGCCTTCATGGCGATCACTCTGTGAAGATCAATCCTCCACCAAGTCCTGGTTCCAGGCGGCGGCAAGAGCAAGGGGTTTCATCCCCTATTTTTGGTCATTCTATCCAACGGAACCGAGGTAGTTTCCGTGGTCGAGGTACCTTGCGAGGGCTTGTAGGGGTTCACTTGGCTCCCATGGAAGGGTGTACCTCCCCCATGTATCCTGGATGCGAGGGTTTTGTGAGTTATGATGCAGCTGTTGTGTTTGACAAAATGCCTCAACAACCGAAAACATGGTCATGGGTTTCTCTGTTGACTAACCGTAGTTCCTCTAGCTCCTGCTTGGAATTTTTTAAAATCGGAGGTTCCGAACGAGACGATATGGTTGATATAGCGATGGATTTGGTGGATGATAAGGAATAGGAATCATACCTTGTGGGTTATTTCCTCGATGTAAATCTGGCTTTTCCCTTAGTTCGAGCGACTGCACGAACTTTATGGAATCATGAAGAATTGACCGAAGTTCACGGAAATGATGAAGATTTCTACTTTTTTAAGTTCAAGAGAAGAGACGCAATGGAGAGTGTCTTACACAATGGGCCTTGGCACTTTTCTTGTAAGCTCCTCATTCTTAAAAGATGGAGGAAACAGTTATGCCTTACCAAGGAGGCTTTGCATAAGATTTCAGTGTGGATCAAGCTTTAGGATCTGCCTTTGGAATTCTGGAATGTGCAGTGTTTAAGTAGAATTGCTAGTGTACTAGGTGTGCCCTTGTTCTTGGATCTTGCTACAGAATCTAAGCAACGTATTTCCTATGCTCGGGTTTGTGTTGAAATTGATGCAGCTAAGTACTTGAAGCATGAGATTACTATTAGGTGTGAAGGTTAATCTATTCAAATTCGCGTGGAATACCAGACCCTTCCTGAAATTTGTTCGCCTTGAAAGGCTTTTTGTCATGAGTTCAGTCAGTGTAATCATAGTTTTCCAAAGGAATCTACAAGCACGGCAACAGGTCAAGGCGAGTGGAGTCCAGTTGGAATCAGTCGGAATAATCCAGTAGAGTGTCTCTTTAAAGGTTCTCAGATTGGATCGACAAAGAGGTCGTAGGAGTTGGTTTGGTCCCGTCTAACTGTTCTGGTGGCCCATCCTCTTCTATCTCACGTGCAGCTGTAGTGAGCATGGATTGTCTTGTGAGCCTACTCTTAGCCAAAATAAGGGCGATAAGGTAGATGTGAGCACTTCAGGGGCTACAATGAAGGAGAAGAATATTGATGCGGCTGAGGTATCTAGAGTTGATGCATCTTATGTGGTTTTAGCTCATCCTTCACATGTGGATGCGCGTGATTGTGAGATGCTTAGAAATAAAGCAACTTATGTGGATTTCACAACCTCAGTTGAGATGGGTGACAGTGAGCAAGTGGCAGCTGTAACTCCTACTTCAAATTCCTTCAGCGTGCTTGTGCGTATGAAAAAGAAAAAGAAACAAAATTGTGAGGCTACAGATTTATGGACCTCGATTGACGGGTAGTATGAAGCCCCTCATTCCCCGAGAAAGAAGGCAGGGAGTAAGCAAGCTAAATAGTCTAGTGGTAAAAAAAAGAAAAAATCGTCTCTTGATCATTTAAGTTGGTAGTTCTAACTAGCGGGGTTGGTTAGAGGTTTGTAGCTCGGTTGGTGTTGCCCGTCCTTTTCGTCTGCAGGATTGGCTTTGTGTTTTGTGTTCTCCCAATCATGGGGTTGTATGTGGTCTTGCTTTGTTTATTTCTACCCTCGCTCCTAAGTATGGGTTAGGTGGTTCTTGTTGTTTTTTTTCTTTGTTTGTTTGGTTATTATTGTTTTCTGTTGGGTTATGCCCCTTGGAACCATGTATATTTTCTTTTTTTATGTTACATTTAATTACCTAAAAAAATAAAAGATTTATGAAAATCGTGAAAATTGTGTTTTGAAGGTTTGGAGTTAACCCTCGGGGTTGAGTCTCAGATTTGAAATGTTTTGATAAAAACGGTGGTAACATTTGGAAAATGTTGTTTGATCTCTATGGTTGATGGATGATGTGGCGGTTGGCCATTGGATCTTTATACATGTTTAATGTATAATTATGAAAATATTTTTGTAGTTGGGCTATGTGTTGGTTTTTAGATGATTCTATAGATTTGTTGGGATAACGGGTGTATTGGGCACGAGTAGCTTCTCGGTGGAAGTTTGGAAACTTGTGCAAAAAGATGCTTCATGCCTTCAGGTTAATCCCCATAAACGATGTGGTGGGTGCTGTCTCCTCGGGTTTTTGGGCCCGTAAATTATATAGTTTACCTTGTAGTGACTCCGTATAAAACTTGTCATTACCTAACAAGTCTTAAATGATTTAGGGATAGGTAATGGGCAGGAGTTTATAGTTGTTGCTTCTGTCCCGAGTGGAAAAAATAACATTTTGTTACTATTTTTCTTTAACTGTGAAACGTTATTTGTATTGTGAAATGCTTGATTTTGAGGATAAAAAATCATTTTGAGACTCGTGTAAGTCTGAAGGAAAATTTGGAATTTTATGAAGTAAAACCGTTTTGAGGCTCATGTGATTGAGTCATCTTTACGCTATGCGATTGCATATCATAGTTTACTGCATTATAGTCTATTTATATTGGGCTTCGGCTCACGTTATGGAATTTATAAAACCTTTTTCAGGTGAACGCGGTCTTGTAAGTTGACCTTGTGATGTCCGGAGTTGGCTGATGACTAGACTCTGATGTTTTGTCTTTGTTATGTAGTTTATATCTTTTGTATATGGTTCATATTTGGATGTAACATGTTTCAAAGAATATGTAATTCTTATGACCAATGTATGGATGATTTATGCTTTTGAGAGAAATCGTGGGTTGGTTGTATTACAATTTTCGTTGGTTGATGCAACAGTTTACAAAAGGGATTTTCAAATGGTTTATGCTTCACTCAAACTCTTGTGCTTCGAGTGTGATTTTGGAATGGCCTATGCTACTTTTAAAAAGGCTTGGCTTTTGGGGCTGTAACCGTAGTCTTTTGGGCTACTCTTTTAAATTAAATAAACCCTCAGTAGTGCGTTTTATAAAAGTTTTAGCCTCGTTTTGGCTTTATGGTTTTTCACCTATTGTGTTTTGGCGGTTTTAGTGGTTGTTTGTAGGCTTTTTGTGTGCCCCAGAGTTTGAGGCATGACAACTTCGTATTAGAGCTCTAGGTTTGAATACCTAAGAGTCGTGGGAAGAGGGTGCATCACCTTGTGAGGTTGATTGCCTGTGCTTGATTGCATGTGTTTTTAAGTGTTATTTGTTTTTATAACAAGAGCATGATAGCTTGTTGAGCTTGTGGATGCCATGTATATGTGAGTGTGGAGGTTGAACCTTATGAGTGATTAATCTTGCCTTCGGGCGTTTAAATTAACGAATTTGGAAGCCAAGCTAGAAACGCGTGTAGCTGACATGTTTTCTAGTAAGGAATCTAAATAGGTTATTCAAAGTGGCACATCATTCTTATCGATTCTCCTCGGTATGTGTGAGTGTTTGCATAATCGTTTGGATATGTGTGAGCATGATTATGTGGTATGTGTCAGAAATAACATGATAGGTCGACCTTAGGGTGTTATATTTTATATTTCTATTGTATATGACCTGTATACCCTCAGAGACGATGAGACTGTGGTTTGGGTCTTGGATGTGCAATTCGGTTGCAGCGGTTGCTGAAAGGCAAGGTTATGGGTTGAGTGTCGATCGCTTGGCACGTATTGGAACTCGTTGGTGAGTTAGGGTTAGCCACGTGAGGTTGACCGCGATTAGTGAACTGTTGAGTGTTGGTATGAGCAGAGTATTGTTAGGGTGCAGTTGAAGCATAGTTGTTGGCTTGGTTTGGGTAGCTTGCTCCTCTTGGGAGTATGTTATCGGAGGTTGTAGTTGTGTTATGGATAGCCTTGCAAGTAGGGGCAATAGGGTGTCGGAGACCCTAGGAATTAGTTTTTATGATTGAATTAGTGGATGGATTTGTGGATAGTGATAATCCCTTTCGGTTAAGGTTTGGTGTACGTGGTTTTGGCCGTGTGATGGATTAGGTATGTCGTGAGCCATACTATGTCATGAGCCGTGTACTTGGGATGGGGTATAGACTGAACATAGTGGATGGGAGCATGGTAATCCTTAGTCGGGCGTATGTTGAGATAGCAGAGCGTGAGTGGTTCTGGAAATATTCCTTGCTAGCAGGATGTTGTTGATAGTCAGAGTAGTGTCTGATGACTTAGACATTGCATACCTTCTTTAGGTTTGAGAATTGGGTTACAAGTGAGTAAGCTTGAGGATATGGGGACGAGTATGAGTTACAAATATGCTGGGATGAGTATGGGTCGCGGCTATGTTGAATGTGTAAGGGTTTAGTTACGGTTCTAACATGCGACGAGTATCAGTTCTGTGAGATTCCTACGAGAATGCAAGTTCGTGGTCTGATCGTTATCCTAGTGATTAGGAGTTTGTGTTTGGGAACCGTGCTGGGTGCATGAGGTTTGAAAGGACCGTAGAAGGGTTTGATAGTGTGGTTGGCTTAGTGCTAAGATGGTGTATCCTGAGTGTGATATGTCGGGAGGTTATTTGTGTTCGACCTTAGGTTCAGAGGTGGGTATGTTATTTGTTTACCCATGAGAACAAAGTGTGGAGTAATAAGGTTTAGCAATATATCGCGTGGTTTGGCTGGCCTAGGACGATAGGTGAGAAATCGTAGGTTACGATGCCTGTGATTGATGTGTGCTTAGAGAGTGGAAGTGCGAAAGGTGTTTGCATGGCTTTGAGAGTTATTAGTAACTTGGGATAAAAGGTTTTAGGATTGGATTTCCTTTGTTTGGCGCCGTATGCTTTCTATGTGAGTTGTTTGGATAGTGGGGACAGTGGGCTCGAGGCCGTGACATGACTGTGGTTTGCCTAGCAAGAGTTAGGTGAGTAAGAACAACCTTGTGAAGTGAGGTCCTCGTGCATGATTGGTGATGAGCTTGTAGTCATGTGGGATAGGATGTGTTGTACAGTGTATAAGGATTGATGGTGTTCATGTGTATGTGAATAAGGTCTGAGAGTTGAAAGCTCGGTATAGTGGATGATTCGAGTATCGTGATTAGTGTTGACGACAGTTGGTTAACAATGGTTGATGTGGCCTTAAGGTAAGATTTGTAGAGTTCTTTGAAGGCCTAGTATTGATGGGTATTAGGAGCACGCTGAGGTTGGGTCATGGTTCTTTGTTGACCCTTTTTTTTTCTCTGGACGAAGAGAGAGTTTTCTTGTAGGCGGTTATCTAGTGCAAGTTATTTCATCTTGGTTGGATGTAGATGTCGGGATCTTGATCAATTCAAATTTAGTTATGTTTTGAGACTGTGAAAATCTTTGGGGATTTTGCACCCGTGTTGTGATCCTTAGAGTTGTGCCTTAGAAACTTGTATCGTCGTGATCGGGTGGTTGTAAGATTGATTCTTCGTGGTTTCAACGTGTGGTTCATGGCTACGTGCCTTCTTAGATGTAGAACGTTTGTGTGTGTGATTTGCGATCCGATTGCTTCAGCGGTTGGGGACCGTAAAGAATTGCATGCTAGGGTTAGTATTATCTTGCGGTGAAAGACCGTAAAAGAGTATGTAGGAACGTGGTAAACATCGTAGGTCTTGGTAACCTAGTTAGAGTACAACTTGTTATGTATGATGGTTGAACCATTTGAGTTGTGTTCCTTGTGAGGTCGGGTTGGTAGACCAAGAATGCTTATGCTTGTCCTTGTTGACAAGGGTGTAAGTGTTGATACGTAGAGTTCTTTTCTACGGTGATTAGTTAAGAATCATTAACTATTTTGTGCGACTTGTTTTGGGTTGTGTGCATATGATTGTACTTCTAGCTCTTGGCAGAGTGGGAGTTTTATAGGAACCGTACGGCTGTCATATTCACACGGTGGGTTTCTGATAGACTTTTTTGAGTCTTGATTTGGGTTCTGTTTGGGGCTTTAAACTATTCAGAGTTCTTAGAGTCGAGGAGTGGTTGTTGACTGTGGTCAGCGTTGTGCTATGGCGTAACTGTTTATTTGGATGGTGATCCCAAGAATGTGATAAGGTAAGAGTTATAAAGGAATTGATGATTGACAAGTCTTGGTTAGTGTGGCCTATTGGGGCCGACGTGATTGTTTGGTTGGGAACAGAAGGGCTGTGATGAGTTTTCTTTTGGTAATAAATTGTAACATAAAAAAAAAAAGAAAAAATGTACATGATTCCAAGGCGCATACCCCAGGTAGTTATATAACTTACCAAGCATAACACGAAAATACCATTAACAACCTGACCCACATAACCCCCGCTTGGCAGCAGGGGAAACTATCCATGCACAACCCACAAGGATAGGAAGCAACAAAACTAGCAAAAACTGGCACCACCAAACCACGCAGAAACAATTCGGTCGACTAACAACAAAAAACCAAACCAACCCATAACCAAGTTATTGGGGAAAGGAATACCAATTCAAAGGACCACTAGAGGACCTTTTCTTTTTCTTTTTTTGGGTATTATCTGTCATTCCTCACTTTTGCTTTGCGGTAGAGGCCGAAGTTGCACAAAAACCTTCATCAGCGGTACATGGAGTTTTTTTTTAATTACCCAAACAAAAAACTCCATGTACCGCTTGGTCCCTTACACCCACATCTACTGACGTTGATAACTCCACAGAAGTAGCATTAACCTCAAGTACCTCAGCCACATCTATAGAATTCTCCCTTGCCCTGCTCAGCCCATCTGCACATGACACCAAAGCATCCTCTTCCCCTTTACGCACCCGTGTCCATACCTTTTGCCGCTCCAAGGGAGCATCCTTGCAATTACTAAGCTCATGACCGAGAACGGGATCATAAACGGCAGGTTTTGTTTGGTTACTTGACGGACATCATGTTTATCTTGTCAGATGATGGCGATCATATTTGATTTGAGGTAGATTTGTAGCCTTGGTATCAATGAGTAGATAGCCAGATGTTGAGATGTGTAGTGACGTGCTGTTGCACAGGAGTTATGGCTGGGTTTGTGTAGGCCATTGGATACCTATGAGCTGTTCTGTCTACACGACGTGTCTGGTCAAGTGACTCGTTGGGGTCATGTGACCTCATAGCTGTGATGCCAGACTGGTTTTCAGTTGTGTGGAACCTTGTTTAGGACAATGGAGTGTCACCTAGTGTTTCTCTAGGGTGAGATGATGGTTTAGAGGGAATGCGTTCTTTGGTATTCCAAGTGAGTTACATGAGCTTCTCTCTAGAGTTGGGTGTTTGTGTTGTTGCTCGTGGATGGGCGTCATGTCAGCTTTGTGATGACGTGGTTAGCATCAGTAGGGTAGCGATGTGGTATCAAAGTGGGTGGTCATTTGGTGATCGTCAAAATTTGAGTAAAGTTGTGCGTGGAGCATGTGACTTCGTGTAATCAATGTCAGGGTTCGACGTCGTGTGTTTGGACTTGTTGAGTTAGTCCTTGGTGTGTATTGTGAGGTGCGATTGGGCCAGTATGTGGCAATGAGAACGGGGTGGTAGTCTCTATGTTCTGGAGTACAGAGTGTTTGGGATCGGGTTCCATGGTGGATTGGTTTCGTGTTACGTGCTTATCTTGGGATGGTTTGTGTTCGGCCAGAGTTAGGTTACGAGGTTTAGCGGTATGAGTTGGATCTCGACCTGATGTTATGCGGATGTTTCCTGAATGACGGTAGTGTCAGTAGGACTTACTTGTGCGGGTGGTCTGCGTGGAGCTTCTTCAAAGGCACGTTTACATCGTGTGATGACAAGTTTGGGATTTTAGTTGCTGGGGAATTTTTGTTGTTGTGCAGTGTCGCTGGATTTGCTTCAGAGATTGTTGATGGTTGATGGGATGGTGCTTGGCTTGAGATTCATTGTTGAATTTCAGGGACGAAATTCCTTTAAAAGGGAGAGAGTTGTGATACCCCGACCCATTTTATTTATGAAATGATTTAAGTGTTGATGAGGTTGGAGTTAACACTTGACCTTGGTGATGTTTTAGGTGCATATTTGGGCCTATACGTGGACACCGAAAAAGTTACTTGAAATTCTAGTGAGGATTTAGGCAACTGAGATTGCGAATTTAGTCGACTGTGTGAGCTGTAGGGTGGTTCAGTCGACTTACTTGGAAGATTCAGTCGATTGGATTCCTGTACGGAGCTGAGCCTATAAATATCAACCTTTCACAAGATATATTCAGATTTTGGTTGCTTCAAGGCTAAGTTTCCTTTTGCTTTGCCTTCTTTCTATATTTTGATGGGCCCGGGCTCGTTTTTCAGCAATCTGATAGTGGATCCTTGATATCTGTGCTAGGGGCTTCCATCTATCTGGACAAAATCTCATTTTATCAAGGTTCATATTTTGAGGTGTCTAGCTTTTGGCTCAATGAGGTAAGATCCTTGACTATGTTGTCGTTAAAGGGTGCTACGTGCAGTTATACGCTTTTCTACCGGTTGAAAGTGCTTTAAATGTCGTATTGTACGTTTCAACCTTGTTTGTTCAGATAAAAAGAATGTTTTTCACTTTTTCTTGATTTTTACATAATATGGACTTGTGGATGTCCGTGGTTTTCAAAAAGGTGCTTTTGAAAACGAAAGATTTATGAAAATCTTAAAAATCGTGTTTTGGAGGGTTGGAGCTAACCCTCGGGGCTGATTCTCATATTTGAAACATTTTGATAGAAACGGTAAAAATATTTTTTAAATGTTGTTTGATCTCCATGGTTGGTGGATGATGTGGCGGTTGGCCATGGGATCTTTATACTTGTTTTAATGTATTATTGTGAAAATATATTTGTAGTTGAGCTATGTGTTGGTTTTTAAATGATTCTATAGATGTGTCGGGATAGCGGGTGTATTGGGTACGAGTTACTCCTCGGTGTAAGTCCAAAAACTTGTGTAGAAAGGTTCTTCGTGCCTTCGGGTTAATCTCCGTAAACGAAGTGGTGGGTGCTTTGTCCTTTCAGGTTTTGGGCCTTTAAATTTAGTGGTTTACGTTGTTGTGACTCCGTATAAAACTTCTCATTACCTAACAGGTCTTTAATGATTCAGGGATAGGTAATGGGCAGGAGTCAATAGTTGTTGCCTCTATCCCAGGTGTGACGGAGTCAGTACATAGGAATTGTTTTTCTCGATTATGTGATATGAGTGGGAAAAATAATATTTTGTTACTATTTTTCTTTAACTGTGAAACGTTATTTGCATTGTGAAATGCTTAGTTTTGAGACTCGTGTAAGTCTAAAGGAAAATTTGGAGTTTTATAAAGTAAAATCGTTTTGAGGCGCAAGTGGTTGAGTCATCTTTATGCTATGTTATTGCATATCCTGCTTTATTGCATTATGGTCTATTTCTATTCGGTTTCGGCTCACGTTATGGGATTTATAAATTATTTTTCCGATGAACGCGGTCATGTAGGTTAACCATGTGGTGCCTAAACGCGGTTGATGAAAAAACTCTTATGTTTTGTCTTTGTTAGGTAGTTTATACCTTATTCATATGGTTCATGTTCGGATGTAACATGTTTCATAGCATATGTAATTCTTATGGCCGATGTATGCATGATTTATGCTTTCGAAAGAAATTATGGGTTTGTTGTATTACAGTTTTCGTTGGTTAGTGTAAAGGTTTACAAAAGAGATTTTCAGATGGTTTATGCTTCATTCATACTCTTGTGCTTTGAGGGAGATTGTGGAACTGCCTATGCCACTTTTAAAAAGGCTTAGCTTTTGGGGCCGCAATTGTAGTCTTTTGGGCTACTCTTTTAAACTAAATAAACCCTTGATAGTGCGTTTTATAAAGGTTTTAGCCTCGTTTTGGCTTCATGGTTTTTCACCCGTTGTGTTTGGGCAGTTTTGGTGGCTGTTCGTAGGTTTTTCGCGTGACCCAGAATTTGGGGCGTGACACCCCATAAATGGATTTTGGTATCGTGTTCCCTTGGGTAAGGTCCGTAAAATAGGTATTGTTGTGGTGAGTTATAGAACTATCTATTACCCAATGGCTGCGCGTAATCTATTGGGGGAATAGGGAGGGATTTCTATAGGTCCTTTGCGGAGTTGAGTCTTGCTGAGGAGAGCTTCCTTAAGCAAAAATCAAGGATCCAATGGCTTAACCTAGGGGACCAGAAGTCTAAGTTTTTCTTCAAATATATCATTTCCCATCATAATAGATCTAGGATCTCAGTGGTTACTCGAGAGGATGGTACCCTGTGTTCTGACAGGGCGAGTATTTCTGAGCATATTGTTAAGTACTACAAGGGCCTCTTAGGTACTGACTCAACTCAGGTTAGTTTTGATGAGAGTGAGTTGTGTGGCATTATTAAGGATAGGTTGTCTCTGCATAGTGCTTCCCGTATGGACTTAGAGGTCACTGATGAGGAGATCAAGCAGGTTATGTGGTCGCTTAACTCTAATAAAGCTCTTGGCCCTGATGAGTTCTCAACGGGCTTCTTTAAAGATGCTTGGGAGGTTGTGGGTGTTGATGTTACCAAGGCCATTCGGTGTTTTTTTGATTCGGGTTATATGCTTAAGGAAGCTAACACAATGCTTATTGCTTTGATCACTAAGGTTCCTAACCCATCCTTCGTGACAGAATATAGGCCTATTTCGTGTTGCAATACCATTTACAAGTGCATTTCAAAGATTATTGCCAATCGGATTAAGGATCACTTGCATGAGGTTATCTCTCCTTCCCAGTCTTCTTTTGTCAAAGGTAGGCATATTGCGGATAATATTTTCTTGTCCCAAGAGCTATTACGTGACTACCATAAGCAGAATAGGGGTCCAAGATGTGCTCTTAAGGTTGATATCATGAAGGCCTATGATAATGTCAGTTGGGACTTTATGGTATCCACCCAAAGATGTATGGGCTTCCCTAAGAGGATGATTAGCTGGATTAGGGAGTATATGACGTCCCCTAGTTACTCCGTTAGTATTAATGGGGAGCTAAATGATTTTTTCCGTGGCAAAAAGGGCCTTAGGCAAGGCGAACCTCTTTCTCCTTATCTTTTTGTTATGGCCATGGAAGTTATGTTTGGTTTGTTTACCAAATACACAGACGAGATGCCTTTCCAAAATCATTGGAGATCTAGCAAGGATAAAATTGTCCACCTATGTTTTGCTGACGACTTGGTGGTCTTCTCTTGGGCTGATGTCCAGTCGGTGAGTGTTGTTAGGCGCGTCCTTGATTCCTTTCAAAGGATGTCGGGTCTGTCTCCTAGTTTGCCCAAAAGTGACGCCTACTTCTCTGGGGTTACTGATAGTTTGAAAAGTGATATCCTGGACACTATAGGTTTTAGAGAGGGTTCCCTCCTGGTGCGTTACCTTGGCGTACCTTTGATTACCACTAAACTATCCTATAAAGAGTGTAGTCCCCACATTGATAAGATTGCTAATCGAATTCAAGTTTGGACTAGTAAGTACCTCTCTTATGCGGGTCAGTTACAGTTGCTTGGCTCTATCATTTTCTCTATGCAAGTTTACTGGGCTTCTCTGTTTATTCTTCCTAAGAAAGTCCTTCGGGAGGTTGAGAGATTGATGCGTGCTTTTTTGTGGAGTGGCCCTGAGATGAAGTTTTGTAGTGCTAAGGTTGCCTGGGAAGAGATTTGTGTCCCTAAGCGAAAAGATGGTTTGTGGAATAAATCTCTTATCACCAAGAATAAGGCTGCGATCGCCAAGCATATCTGGTTCCTCACAGGTGGCTCCATCTCCCTGTGGTGTATGTGGATTAAGTCTAATATCCTTAGGCGTGAATCCTTCTGGTCAGTCAAAATTCCGCAATCAACGTCGTGGTGTTGGCGAAAGTTGCTTCAACTTCGGTCTCTTATCAAGAGTTTTGTGTGTTATGAGATAGGGAATGGGGTTGATACCTTTATGTGGTTGAACCCTTGGCACCTGTGGGGCCCTATTGTTGAAGAAAAGGGATCTAGAATTGTTTATGACTTTGGTTTGGACCGGTTGGCTACAGGGCAAACCATTGTGGACGGTAATGCTTGGAAATGGCCATCGGCCGTCTCCATGGATTTGATTGAACTGACTCGGGAGGTTGAGTTTGCTCCTGATGCGACTAAAGAGGATAGTATTCGCTGGCTCCTTTCGAGTGGTAAATTTTCCATTGGAGCTTTGTGGGAGGAGATTCGTATTCATAAGCCTAGGCGTATTTGGTGTAACCGGTGTGGTTTAAGCACTACATCCCTAGCGTTAGTTTTGTCCTTTGGATCGCAGTTAGGAGTCATCGTAATACTGGCGATAGGCTTCGTATGTTCGGCTTGAACTATGATTTCCAGTGTATCTTTTGCTCAAGTAGCCTAGAAACCCATGATCACCTCTTCTTCAATTGTCCTTTCTCTAGTAAAGTTTGGGAAAGCATTCTGGTGAAGTGTGGTTTAGATTGGTCTGAGTCCTCTTAGGATGGTTAGTGGAACAAGTTTGTTTCCCACGTAAGTGGTCAGTCTATGACTTCTATGATTAGGAAATTAGCATTCTCTGTGTCGGTCTACTGTATCCAGAAAGAGCGTAACTCTCGTAAATTTTGGGATTCCAAGCACGATTATAAGTTTGTTATTAAGGAGATTTGTGACCTTAGTAGAGGTAGATGCTTTTCCAGACGTAACATTCCTATATCGTCTCCTAACTTGGTTATCCAAAGGGATTGGAGTCTTTTGAATTCCATTTTTGATTCTCATGACTAACTCCTTTTCCCTTTTGATACTGTGCCAGACTGCTTGAAGTGCGAGGGGCATAATCCACTTGGTGCCCAGTGGTAATATAGTATTTACTCTTTCCTCTTATAGTTTGCTCTTGTGCGGATCAAAGTGGAGATTCTAAGGAGTTGTGAGGCTTGGGATCTTTTATTCTGAGGGTTGAGTGTCTTTCCTTAACACTATATCTGAGAGAGTGTTGAGAGCTTTTCTAACTTTTTGAACTGGTTTTTTCTTTTGTGCAGTGCTCTATCAAGTGGACTTATAGTGAGATTTGCTTCTTTTTTCTTTTGGAGATTGAGATATACACTAGTTTGTTTCGTTTTGTGAGATTGGCCCCTTTTCTTTGGAGTGATGAGGTTCTGCTATGCTGTTAGCTGTATCTATATCTCTGGGTATGAGTGTTCTTTTTTGTAACTTCTTTATCTCATTTTGTTCTTATGTTCAGGTCCGAGTGTGGGTAGCCCCCAGGCGGAAGAAGCCTCGGTTGAGAGTTTAATGGGTCTTGGGTTTTGGACTTTCCTTGGAGGTAGAAGCTTCGCTTATCAGGTTGTGCGCATGGTGTTTTTGTTCACAGGCCTATTTTTTGCTCTAGGATTTTCTAGTCCCTAGCTATGAGGGGTGTTCATAGCATCTCTCTACTCTATGCCAAGCTTCTAGTATAGATAGGTCCGTTTATGTCTTCTTAGTTGATCTAGCTCTTTTCATTTTGCTTGTTGGCTATTTTTTGCAGAGCTATTGATGTTTTTTTTGTTTGTCTTCTTACTTGTGTACTATGCCTTTCTAAGGTGTTAATTTTGATTCTGTATAAGCTTTCCCCTTACGTCTGTGTAAGGGCTGTGTGCGTGTGTGGGTGTGTGTTGGTGGCTGTTTGTTTGTTGAGGCCTATTAGTTGTACATGGTATTTTCTTGCAACGCCTTTCAGGTGGTTGTTTAGGCTTCTTGCCTATGTTGGACGTGAGGGCCATCTTCCTCATGTGACTACTGTTGTGAACTGCTCTCAGTTTGTTTAGCAGGTGCCTCGGCTGTTGAGCTCCTCTCATTTGGATTCTAATTCGGGCCCTTTTTGTCTGGTTTGTTTTCTGTTTGTTTTTTGTGGTTTTGTTTCTCCGAATTGGGTAGGTCAATTTTTGGTATGATCCCCTTTGGCAATTTCTAATTTGGGTCTATTGTTGGTTTCTCTTGCCTAGATAGTTGGCGTTGATTCCCAGTCCTCTACTTTGTTAAGTTATGGTCCGGGCATCGTCATTTTGCTAGGTATTTGTTTAGGTTTGGCTGAGCCGAAAGCCAGTTTGGTGCTGTTCGGGTTTATCTTTTTGTTTGTTTGTTGTTTTGGGTTTGTAAGGCTTGGGGTATGCCCCTTGTAATCATGTATTATTTTCTTTTTTATGTCAGTTAATTATCCCCAAAAAAAGTCTGCTCGGGCATCAAGTTGAGGGCTACGCCCAAACATTTCTTGATCTCCAATGACCATCACAAACAACCCATGGTGAACACCATAACCAATTAACCTCATAACTTAGTTTCAAAATTGCAAAAAACGTAATCAGATCGTCAATACATGAAACTAAACTGAGCTTCCCACAAAACTACAAGCATTTTCGTTTAACTTAGTCGCATAAACTTCATGGAAAAATCATATTTGAGCTCCAAAATTTTGCTATGTTCATACATCGGGTACCCCAGAAAATTAGTGATTTTCCAATATGAGCAATAGTATGGCTGAAACACCATAGCTCCACCCCATATAGACATATCTCCTTTGACGGGCAAAGGAGAAAAAAACCAAAAGGCACCATTGTTGACTGGGCCATGAGAATAGAAGCAACCAGAAGCAGCTGCTCTTCCACAAAATAAAAACCAAAATACATATTTGTCTTGCTTGGAGATGATTCAAGCCTACTACCAGATCTGCATCCTACACATATTCAACAAATAAAACCAAACCCCCGCTCTAAGTGGGGGAAAGCTAACGGGAAAACATATTCCACGCACAACCCACACAGATAGGTAAAAAACCTACGTACAAGTTTGCACACAACCCATACTGATAGGAAAGGACCATCATACAAATAGAGGATAGAACCAATAATCATGCTAAAAAATTAAAAAACTCCCAATCCCTAAGAATTTTTCTTTGGATGAATGTAAATTTTATAAACTGTATGGATGATACCTACAATAAGTTAGAGAATGCTATTTATTAGATGACATATAGTTGTGATTGCGAGTTGAGATCCAGGTTGTGCTTGAGTATAAATTGTTATTTGGGTTTGACAGGTTGATAAATAATTTGGGATAGTCCGAAAAATAGGGGAAACTCTGCCGAAATTTTTAAATTTTATACTTGGAAAATTTTGAGGTTGAGAAAGCGACATCTTTTTAAATAAGCTAAGTTTTAGTGGTTTCTTTTCTTGGGTAATTAAATTTGACATAAAAAAAGGAAACAGATACAAAAAATACAAGGGGCATACCCTAAGCCTTACAAACCACCTGCAAGAACAAGCCAGAAGCAACAAAAAAGCTTTAAGCTAAGCCAGAACCATATAAACATAAACGGCTTTTAGGGTAAGTCGGAACCAGAAAAACAAGTAATAAAATAAGCCAAATGATGGATGCCTAACCCATAACACCATATGGGTAATCGGCTAGAAAACTATAAACCAGGAGACCCAATTAGAAGCCTATACAACCCAAACTAGCTAAATCCAATCCAACTATACACAAGACCGCTCAAGCAAGATAAAAAACAGGGCGAAAGTCCAAACCAAGACCTTCCATGCAACCGACAAGCCAAACAGCAAGGAGACGCAGCAAATGCAAGAAAGCCACAACCGCAGCCAACCCAAAAAAAAAACAAGCAAAACTAGATATGAATCAAGCCTAGAACTGAGCATAGACCACCACCCAAACGAAAGCTGCCTCACTAACCTGCCAAACCTGCTAAAACTAGCTGCAACAAACCTGCCCACGAGATCAAAAAAATCGTGGCAAACAATATCCTTGGAAATAATCAGGCAACATCAAAGAAATGTTAACACACACACCCACACACGCACCTATTCCCTTACACAAGCCGTAAGGGGAAGGCTATAAACATGAATTAAACAAACTAGTAAACAATACAACAATCTCAACGAGCACATCCATCGGTAGACCTGATTAATGCTATGGATAGCCCCCATAACTAGGAGAAACATAATGAATATAAGCATAGATAAACAAACCTACCAAAACCCCAAACCCAAAGAAGGACCAAACAAAACCCAAAAGACCATGGAAAAGTTACACCCATACCCCAAAAAACCATGGTAAAGGACAAGCGTAGATAATTGAGTCAGACCGAAGCCTTAAACCCCAAGATTGCATCAACCTTCCAACCTACGTTTCTTACGGCTAGGTGCAGCCCACCCAAGGGACCTGTACAAGTAGACAGGTAAGAAGTGATAACAATTACAAGTACAAAATTACCCAAAAAAAATACAAGTACAGTGTATCCAAAAGACAAAGAATAGGGAAGTAGTAGATAAATCTCCTCTCCAAAAAAAATAGGGCAAGCTCACAAGTGTTTAACTCAAGCTCCAATATCCAATCTAGATGAATCAGGCACAAAACTAACATCTCTAGCCATATCTAATAGGTCCATGTAGACCACCAGGGGCCATATCCAAGTGCATCTATCAACAATACACTTAACTTTCGCAAGGCGATCAAGTCCAGAATCATAGAGAATGCAGGGACCCCTCTCCTCAAGGATGGGATCCCAAGGGTGCCAAGGGTCGAGCCACAGAAATGTATCCTCACAATTTCCAATTTCATACTAGACGAAAGGTTTGATAAGCGAGCGGAGCTGGAGAAGGTTCCGCCAACACCAAGAGGCCGATTGAGGAATCTTAACTAACCAGAAGGAATTACCCCGAAGGATATTTGACTTAATTCACATACACCAAAGGGAAATGTCTTCCCCAGTAAGAAGGAACCAATTATGCTTGGCCACAACAGCTTTGTTCCATAACATAAGAGATTTAAGGCCCAAACCCCCCTCCTTCCAAGGGACACAAACCTCCTCCCAAGAAACCTTAGCCCCTAAGGATTTCATATCAGGAACACTCCACAAAAATGCTCTAAGAAGACGTTCCACCTCTTTGTAGACCTTCTTTGGGAGAATAAACAAAGATGACCAGTAGACTTGCATAGAAAATAAAACATATCCAATGAGTTGGAGTCTGCCTGCATACGATAAGAATTTGCTAGTCCATGTCTGTATTCTCTAAGCAATTTTATCAATAATAGGTTTACAATCTCTATAGGCAAGTTTGGTAGTGATCAAAGGAACACCAGTGTAACGAACAGGCAACAAACCTTCACGAAAGCCGATAGTGTATAAGATTTCTTGTTTTAGCCTACCCACCACCCCTGAAAAATAAATATCACTCTTCGATGGACTAGGAGATAGGCTAGATAGCATCTGGAATTCATCTAAAACACGCCAAACAACCTTGACCGACGAAACATCAGCACGGGTAAACACCATAGGGACGTCAGCAAAGCATAAATGCACAATTTTGTCTTTACTACACCGCCAATGGTAGTTAAAAGGCAACTCCGAAGTGAACTTATGAAATAAACTAGTCAAAAGCTCCATGGCTGTCACAAATAGATAAGGAGAGAGAGGATCGCCTTGCCTTGAGGCCCTTCTCGCCCTAGAAAAAACCATTAAGTTCCCCATTAATGTTGACTGAGTAGCTTGGGGACGACATACACTCACTTATCCACTGAACCATTTTGTCAAGGAACCCCATGCATCTAATAACAACTTCCATAAACTCCCACTTCACGTTATCATAAGCTTTCATAAGATCAACTTTAAGCGCACACCGAGGACCTTTAATTTTTTTTTGGGTAATTAAATGTAACATAAAAGAAAGAAAAAAATGTACATGTATCCAAGGGGCATACCCCAGGGAGTTACAACGCTAACAAAAAAAAAACATTGAAAACGTCAATAACAGCAAAATCCATAAACCCTCGCTTGACAGCAGGGGACCTATCCATACACAACCCGTAAGGATAGGAAACAACAAAACCAACAAAAACAAAAACTAGGAATACCAATTCAAACAAAAACTAAGAATACCAGTTTAAAGGCCCACCAGAGGATCGTTTCTTTTTTCTTTTGCTATTACTTTCTTGCATTCCTGAATTTTGCTTTGCGATAGAGGTCGGAATTACACTTAAATCTTTGTCCACGACATCTAAAAGAGCCTGAAAAGAATTTGAGGAAAGAACTCCATACACCGCTTGCTCCCCTACACCCACATCAGCTGACTTTGATAACTCCACAGTAGTAGCATCCACTTTAGGCACCTCAGCCACATCTGGCTACGGGGTGGCCATAGTCTCCAAAGGAGATGGGCTCGCAACTGGTTCTAAGGGATTTCTTGGAATAAGCTCTTGCAACCGATGCAGTTTCGCACTAATGGCTTCATAAATTTCCTTGAAAATTGGCTTGAGGCCAGATCGAACAAATAGTTCTTCCTTCTCAATCAATTCGTTGACGCTAGATAGGACATTTTGGAACCGGCTAACAGTCAAAGATCGTACATCATCTAAGCTATCATCATCCCCCTTCATTCCAAATTTTGACTCATCTGTAGAATTCTCTCTTGCCTTGCTCAACCCATCTACACAAGATGCCAAAGAATCCTCTTGTTCTTTATCAACCAGGATACATATGCTCTGGTGCTCCACAGGATCAACCTTACATTTCCTAGGTTCATGACCGAGAGAAGGGTTCTCTCCCTGAGTAAGTTCAATTGGATTGGTAGAGGAGGGGAAATATATAGGATTACAGGTGTGGCCAAACACTTTACAAACGATGCATTTGGGAGGGAGCCACTGATACTCTACCCGAACGGCTACCTCGTCGCCATTGATCTTAACTATCACCTCATTTGAAATTTCATCTCCAGTAGAAATTTCAATACACACCCTTGCATAGTCTAACATTTTCTTGGTTGCTGTGGCTTGATCAACATGTATAGATTTGCCAATGGAACTAGCAATCTTGCTGAGGCCTAAAGCAGTCCAACATTCCAACGGGAGCTTATGGAATTTAACCCATGCTAAGATTGAGGAGGGTTAAGCTGTAGAGGGGACCAACATTCTCCTCCATTATGATAGGATCAAATAATGCTTGGAGAAGAAGTATGGACCTCCCTCCAAGATTTTTTGCTTAGTGGTTTCATGTTTGAACTCAAAGAAAAAACATGACCCTATTTGTTTAATCGATTCTAGAGAGTATTCTTTCCACACTGCCCTTGCTGTAGCACTGAGGAGATTAAATGGCATTTTCCATCTAGAAAATACCCAAGAAGACAATGTTGCCAGGGGTTTAATACCGACATCAATCTCATAGGGACCTTTATTCTGTTTATGATATTCCCTAAGGAGTTCCTAAGATAAAAAAAATGTTATCTGCAATGCACCTACCTTGAACAAAAGCAAATTGAGAAGGAGAGATGATCTCAGGCAGGAAACCCTTAATCCGATTGGCAATAATTTTGGAGATGCATTTGTAGATAGTGTTACAGCAAGAGATGAGTCGATAGTCCTTAATAGACGATGGGTTAGGTATTTTGGGAATAAGAGCAATAAGCGTCGTATTCGCTTCCCTCAACATCTTACCCGAGTTGAAAAAACTTTTAATAACTCTCGTAACATCCATCCACACAATCTCCCAAGCAGCTTTAAAGAAGCCAGCTGAAAACCCATCGGGGCCAAGGGCTTTATTAGCTTTCAAAGACCACATTGTTTGTTTAATCTCGTCATCAGTAACCTCACTTATCATGCACTCGGCACTTTGGGGAGTTAACTTATTCTTAATGAGACCACTAACCTTCGCCCAGTCTATCCCCTCAGACCTTGCTGCGGTACCCAAGAGGTCCTTGTTATACACAACAATGTGGTCAGAGATGCCCTGACGATAAAAAGTGATTTACAGAAAGAGACTACAATTTCTGCCCCCATACGCCTGAGGACCAAAATGAAATGTCTATACAATCACTGTGTTACTACCCTCAAAAACCACATCAACAAAATCCAACTAAAATCACTGCAGCAGGTTTCTACTACAAACAAGATCAAGCTACATTTACCACGGGGATCCACTTCAGCCATAAACAAAAGAAAAATAGTGACTTACAAGAAGGGGACCCACAAGCAACATCTCTACAAAACCGCAGCACGATGCCCTGATGATCAGTACAGATCGTACCATCATCAAGGGTAACCAACGATATGCGACACTTATTAGGCTGGAAGTTAAGAGATTTAAAGAAAAATTTGGAATTTTGGTCGCCTAAATTTAACCATTGAATCCTAGCCTTCTGCTTGAGTAAACTCTCCTCTGCTAAGCACAACTCCATGTAGAGTTTGTAAGCATCCCATTCTTGACCAACCAAGAGGTGATCATGGGGCTGCCTATCAACTTTAGCCTGGAGGTTCTCAATAAGAGCCTTCTGGCTCAGGACAACGGTAGACAAATCGCTGAAAGACTCCTTATTCAGCTGCTTCAACTGAATCTTCACCATTCTAAGTTATTTTGTGACTTGAAACATCTTAGAGCCGGCAATAGTCTCCTGCCAGACTCGTTGAACCAAGGGAATAAACTGGGGGCTCTTAGTCCAAAAGTCAAAAAATTTAAATGGATTTTTTTAGCTTTAAACCCATCAAGATTAAAGAGGATTTCAATTCTACCATGGTCAGAGACGCCTGGAGGGCAGAACATAGCATTCGCTTGTGACATGGAGAGCCCCCAAGCCTCGTTAACTAAAGCACGGTTAATCTTAGACTTAATGAAATTTTCCCCTTGTTGGTGATTAGACCACATAAACTTTTTTTTGTAATTAATTGTAGCATAAAAAAGAAAAATGTACATGAAACCAAGGGGCATACCCTAGGAAGTTACATCACAAACCAAAACAAAACAAGGAAACCAAGCAACAGAAACCACCCGCCTTCCGTTGAGAAGGAGAAGGAGAAGCTTCATACTCACCATTAATCGGGGACCCCACGTCTTTAACCTCACCACTTCCCTCATCCGAAAGGGCTTGCGGCCATTGTTTCTTTTTCTTTTTCTTACGCACAATCACACTGAAGGAATTTGAAGTACGAGTTACAGTTACCGCTGGCTCCCTATCGCCCATCCCTACTGAATTTGAAAGTTCCATAGAAACTACATGATTTCTAGGCATCTCATCCGCATCCACATGTGAGGGATGAGCTTCATACTCCATCATAGAATCAACCTCCTCTACCTCCCTATTACCCACATCTCCGGGTTTTGTTACCTTCACTTCAACATCAATAGCCGTAGAAACACTTGGCTCACTAACCTTCCTCATGTTCACCGCAGCTGCACAAGATGAGCTATCTGACTTGCCACCATCCCTGGCAATCTCCTTCCCATGACCAACTCGAGTCCATTCATTGCGACGTTCCACAGGTTTGCGCTGGCATCTACTTATGTCATGACCAAAAGCTTTACAATGAGGACGGACCGAGGGGAGACCTTGGTACTCAACACAAACTTCCACAGTATTCCCTTCACATTGAACCAAGATAGAATGCGGCAAAGATTTAGCTGCGTCGACTTCAATATAGACCCGCACATACGAGATACACGGCTTCATATCTGTGGCCCTATCCAAGAAAAGAGGGACGCCCACAGCACTTTCTATTTTGCTCAGACATGAAGAATTCCAAAATTCAAGTAGTAGTTCATGAAATTTAACCCAAATAGGAATTTTAGAGATAGCCTCTTTTGAGAGTTTAAGCCTCTTTTTCCATCTTTTCAAAAGCAAAAGCTTACCAGAAAAATGCCACAGCCCCTTATCTAGGATGGTATCCATGGCTTCTATGCTTCTAAACTTGAAGATGTAAAAACCCTTATCCGTACCGTAGACATCCATCAAACCCTCTTTGCCCCACAAAGTCCTTGCTGTATCTCTAACCAAGCCGAAGGCTAGGTCGGCATCCAAAAAAAACCTACAAGACAAGATTCCCACAGCTTATCATCAATCAAATCGCTAGCAATATCAACTACTTCCGGGTTGTTAGGATCCCTGGTTTGCACATATTCTAAATTTGTACAGGTCAGGCTTCGATTCATAAGCAAGGAAGCCCAAGTTTTTTGTTTAGACATATTATCAAACACCTCGTGTGCGCCCGCTAAGACACTCTTGGTAGCTGTGGTCTCTACCTCCAGGACTTCAGTTCCACTGTCGCCAGCTGCTCTTAAGGAGCTTTAGATCCAACCAGGAGGCCATAGCCACTCCTTCCCCCAACCATGTAACCACCACCACGACCCCGTATAGCCCGAGGAGGTCGGGACACTCGCTCAGGGGTATTCTCTAAAAACCCAACCTCCAAGTCTGCTTCCAAACCATTCGTACCTGGATTTTGGGAGGATGTGGCCTTCGCTGGGTGAAAGCTACCCATATTTGCTTCAATGACCTTTCCCAAACCCAAGTAGAGCTCTCTCGGCAAAACCCCTTCATGACTGGCCTCTGAATATGTCTTCTCATTTCGGTAAGTAAGATTCTCAGTATCAACCCAAACCTCAACTAGGAATGGGTGAAAAGGTTATCCTCCACTAAGATTCTTCAGATGAGCCTCAATAGCTGCTAATTGATCCTTACCGAGAGCGCTAAGCCCTTTTCGTGCTCGATTTAGGGCCTCAATCGCTACCTTCTCAAAACCATGGGAAGTTTCTATTAGAGCCTCGCTACCCAGATATAACTGAGCATCACGTCGCAGATTAGCTGTCGACATGGCAGGAGGGAAGACCCTAGCTGGGGACTTCACCACAGTCTCATGCGAATGAATCGCTACGTCACACAGGGGACCACCCGTTTGCCCCTCACGAATCACTGAACCCCTACATAGGCCTTGCTTCTTAGCAATACCAAGAAAATCAGTCTTCATCACAAGCGTTAGAGAAGAACCCTAACACGAATAGGGATTTCGCACCTTCAATCTCACTTTATTTCTCACATAGTTACTGTATGGTTACTCGTATACGTCACAGCCTTCCTTTTTTTTAGACCACGTAAACTGAATACCACCATATCTAAGATCATCCAACTCAGCATCAACAAGGCATTTATTGAACTCATCCATGTGGGCAGGCCATTTGGTGCAACCACCAAAACGTTCATGAGGAAATCTAACAGCATTAAAATCACCCAGGAGGAGCCAAGGGGATAAAATGGGCCCAGGAGCAAGGGAGGTGATCCTACTCCAAAGTCTAGTCCTCTCCCTTGGGGTATTAAGGCCATAAACAAAGGTAACCTAGAAGGAAGTGTCCTGCTCAAGGAGAGTTACCTTACAGTGAATCCATTGGTCACCAATATCCAAGACAACAACATTAACACCTCTGTCTAAAGGCAGGGGCGGCGGGCGACTCCCCTCTAGGGGAGGGGCTCGGTTCGATAATCGGCGTGACCATATGCCAAGAGGCTATCAAGGGGCTGCGGTTGGGGTTATAAGGCTGTGGGTTCCTATGGATGCCCAGAACAAGTCGACAGAGGTGAAAAGGAGTGTTGAGAATTCTGAACATGTTGACAAGGTGTTTATTAAATTGCCCCAACCGAAATCCTGGGTTTCTTTGCTTATGAACCAAAGTACGTCAAGTTTTAACCTTGAATTTGTGGCATCCAAGGACCCAAACAACACTGAGGTTGTTGAAATTACAGGTGATTTGGTTGATGACATGTCTTGGGAATCCTGCCTTGTGGGGTATTTCTTAGACATTGATATGGGCTTTGGTTTGGTTAGAGCTACGGCTAAGACATTGTGGGGGCAAGAGGGTTTGGTGGATGTATATGGTACTGTCAAGGGATTTTACATTTTCAAATTTCACAGTATGAAAGTTATGGTGAACATCTTAGACAAGGGCGCCTGGCACTTCTCAAGTAGGCTCCTTACTTTGAGACGATGGAAAAAGAGACTTAAGCTTTCTAAAGAGGTTATTTCTAATATTCCTATCTGGGTCAAATTCCATGAACTTCCTCTTGAATTCTGGAATTTTGAAGGTTTGAGTAGAATAGCAAGTGCAGTCGGTATCCCTCTTTATCTGGATAGAGCCACGGATACAAAGCAACGCATCTCATATGCACGAGTTTGTATTGAAGTTGATGCTTCTAAAATGTTGCCTCATTTAGTTGTGGTTAAATGTGAAGGGGAGGTTGTGGCCGTTCGTGTGGAATACCAAGGTTTACGCTTGGTTTGCTCTCGATGTCAAGCCTTTGGTCATGACTTTAGTAAATGCAAGGACGCTCCAATGGAGAGCCAGCATGACAGGTCCTGGGTTGGTAAAGGTAAGGAGGCTGCCTCAATTTTTAATGCGGAGGTGGTGAGTAAGATGCAATCTTGTGAGTTTGTCCCTAGCATGTACAAGGGCGATTAGAAAGATGTGGGCAATATCGGGGTTACAGTGCCGGAGTCTCATATCAATGTGGTTGAGGAGGTTGGTATGCCGGTTGAGTGCTTGGAAGAGGGAGATATAGATGCCGAGGGTGAGTGGACCCCAGTAGATGGTATGTATGAAGCCCCTGCCTCAACCTCTAAAAGCACCCAAGATGTTAAGATGATCGAGAGAGGGGCCACGATGGCTCGTCATATAACGTGGAGCCAATCCCTAAGAGCTAGGGCACAGGTTTTGCGTGCGGGCATTGGTTATGATGTTAGGCCTCTCATTCCTGCTGATGAAAGTTTCTGTGAAGTTCCGTCCTCAACCACAAAGGAAAAGTAAGAAATGACAGCTAGTAATAGCGAAAAGAAAAGGAAACGGTCTTCTAGTGACCCTTTGAACTGGTACTCCCTTACCCAATAGTGGGTGGGTTGGTTTTTTTTTGTTGTTGTTGTTGTGTTTTGATTGTTTTCCTATCCTCGCGGGTTGTACGTGGTTTATATTTTGTCGTAAACTTCCCCGCTTAGAGCGCGGGTTTGGTTTTATTTGTTAAATTCGTGTAGGTGATAAGCTCCTTGTGGTTCTCATGTATTTCCTTGGAGTATGCCCATTGTAATCCTGTATTTTTCTTTTCTTTTATATTATAATTAATTAGAAAAAAGAAAAAAAATAGTGCAATACATGATTTTTTTTTTGGGTAATTGCAATACATGATTTGTGAGGTGTGAAAGGCATGCTATAATATAATCATTAACAAATCATGTTTATAACTCATTTTTATTCATCTCTTCATCCTTAATTTACTTAATCTTTACTCATTCTAATTCAATCTTTGGCATTCCTTTGTTTTCATTCTTTTCTTCTCTTGACATAAATCACAATTTCTCTTTATCTTTCCTTAGTTCTCTCTTTCATTTTTTTCCCCTTTAATCAGTAACAAAATACTAGCTTACCTCTAATCTATTATATAATCATTAACTTTCTTCCCCATTCTTGAATTTTTTTATTCACATTTTACTATTATTTCATTAATTAAAACACTGAACCAACGTCGGATGTAGCTTATAAAAACCCCTCCTTAGTCCCCCAACAAGCTACGTGAAGTTGTTGGATAATAGATATGTCAAGACCCAAACTCCGGGTCCGTGAACTAACCCCAAAATGTACCTTACATGAACCATATCCATAAATGGTATTCCAAAAACTTAAGAAAATCTGTTATGAAATACATCCAAAGGTCGTCACTGGGACCAGTCATAAACTTGGAGGTTTTGTGTTCGACTCCCGCTGGAAGCACCCTGACTTAATTGATACCTGTGGTTTGCGGGTGATTGCAGGTATCCAAAGATTTACGTTTTAGGGGTGAGTCCAAAGGGCCCTTCCTTGAGATGGTTCCTTCGTCATAAAAAATATATAAATAAATAAAATACATCCAAAGGATTTAACTGAATGAACCAAGTTCCAAATATTTCATTTCCAGAATTACTACAAATGTTTGAGGCAACATACATTCAACATTAAGCTAACATTTCATTATATCAATTTTCTTAATTTTTATGTACAACAAAAACAAAAAGAGTTCTAGCTTCATCTATTGGCCTTTCCCAAAGGTGTCCATAACTTTGGTGTCACCCCGCTCCTCAAAACTTGAAATGGTTTAACATATATACATGAGCCGGTGCTTGTAGATTAAAGATTTACTCATATGTAAGGCATATTTCGGGGGCTAACCCGTGGGCATGTGGTCCCCATCTTGCGTAAGTTTCTGATTTTTCACCGTTGAGCTATTCAAGCCCAAGTTAATCCACATCAATCCACATGATTCATTATTTGTGAGGTGTGATGGGTGTAACGAAAATAAATATACACATTTTACCAAGTCATTTCCTTTTTACACACACACCCACGCACACAAATTTGTCTCCATTTATCAATTTGTTTTCCATTACATTAATTCTTCATTTTATTTTCTCGATTTTCACAAAATCGTATCACCTCTAATGAATTGGTGTCAGGTGCAGCTTATAGAAACCCCTCCCTATTAATTCCCAATAGGCTACGCGAAGCCATTGGGTAATAGATAGCTCTATAACTCACCACGACACACCACCATATTTCGGAGGCTAACTCATGGGCATGTGGTCCCTATCTTACGTAAGTTTCTGATTTTTCACCGTCGAGCTATGCAAGCCCAACTTAATCCACATCAATCCACATGGTTCATTATTTGTTCATTACTTTCATTTTCGCAACCCGAGAGTCCAACCCACAAATGGTTTCTCTCCCAATCATTTCTCAAAATATCGTTTCAATTCCAAATACACATTTCCCATTTTCATTTCCAAACCATATTTTGTTTTAGTGTTCAGTCTCTCTCTTCAAATCAAATGCATCTAAAAATTCCACACAATTTTTTTTTTGGTAATTAATTATAACATAAAAGAAAAGAAAAAAAATGTACATGTTTCCAAGGGGAATATCCCAGGTAGTAACATCACTTACCAACATGACATAAAAACAACAATAACAACAGAAACCACAAAAGCCCCGCTTAATAGCGGGGAAAACTATCTAACAAAGCATATTCCTCCACACACAACCTGCATGGATGGGAAACAGACATAAGGTGGGTGCAGGTGGGCCCCACTTTGCAATGGGCCGTATGTACATTCCTTTTGGATTGCATAAAAGTGTTTTGTGATATGGAATTTGATAGATCGTGAGGATTAGTTTTATACCGATCGGCTTTGTGGGCCACAGGCCATTGGTAATTGTTTTGGTAGGACCCACTTCAACATGGGGATCTACTAACCAAGTGCAACAACCAAAGTTTGGGAGGTGTTATTTGGGTCCTCAGTGGTTTTTATTAGATCTTTTCATTGTTTGGAAGGTGTTCGATTCCACACTCGCTAGGACGTGAAGATGAGCTCGATGGTTTTTTGAGCAACGGTTCTCTTGCGAGAGACTTAGGTTCTTTGCCTTCTTTAGCTTGTGAGGTTTTGGTGCCTTTTTGGCGATGTTGTAAATCAGTTTTGGCTACTGTGGATTTTGGGTTATATGGGCCGGCTGTCCTTTCTATGTTCTTGTTCGAGGACTAGTTTCCTATTACCCTTCGAGGAGCAGAGCTTCAATAGGGATGTGGAGCGTTCAGCTGGGTTACTCTAATTCTATTTGTTTTCCTGTTAGTCATGTTATCTACGTTTTTTAGTATGTTTTGCCTTGTTTTCCTTAGGATGTGCAAGAATGTTGACTATGTTGGTGTTTCCTATCCATGCGGGTTGTGCGTGGAATATGGATTTTAGTTAGGCCCCCTGTCGTTTCGGCGAGGGGGTGGGTTTTCTTTGTTGTAGGAGGGTCTTCGTACTAGTTACGCATGTTACAATTAATTACAAAAAAAAAAACAAACTTAAAAAAGAGAGAAAAACCAATCCAGCAAAAGAACTGGTCGTCTAACACCAATAAACCCAGATATCCTGTCAAAGCTCGGCTCCTCAAAAACCTCCAAACATCAGGCAGGAGAAGACATACTCTCCTTAGAAGTCCTACAAAAGATCCTTTATAAGATGAGAGAATATTTCCCAGCCAAATAAAGAATCTGATAACAGAACCACCAAGGATCAAAACACAGGTACAAAGGATAATCGAAAATGAACCATCAGAGGTCGATGAGCAAAGTACCAGAGGTAGATGGGACCCTAGCCAGCCAAAAGAAGCAAATGACAGATTAGCCCCAAAAAACTCCAGCTCAAATCCTGCAAAAATAAATTACCAACCTACCCTGTGCACAGGGTCGCCAAACATATGCGGTGGGAGACCTCTACAAGTCAGCAGTAAGTTATGGGCAGAACAGCACCAGAGAATCCAGCTAAGAGGAAACCTAAGCCATCCCAAAGGAAACTCTACCATCAGATCTAGACGAAGCAGACCATTAGCTAGAACCCCACTCAAAGAACTACCAAAATACCCCACTATAGGTACCCAGCTAGAAGAGAAAAAAGATCCTCGTCCAAACCATAGAAGCCTCAGCTCCTCAATAGGCAACACACTCCCTAGAGGAATGGGGGAAAGGATAGGAGAGAAGAATGCTCAAGCAAGAAAGAACCAAACTGAACTTCCAACGGGAGGTACCAAGGAGTCGTCTAAAAAACCTTAATTCGAAAGTACCCATATAGACAACCACCGGGACAAAAGGCCCACAAATAGCCCTTCGGCCCTTCATACACCGATCATATGCATCATATAGATACATGTACAAGTTTGAAACCCACTTTCATTGTAAACTCCAACCAACGAGTTCTAAACATGTATTCCAACCCAAGTGTAGTTATGAAGGTGTACCACTAACCCAAGGGATTAGAAATTTGATAAAAAGGTCCCAAAAAATGATAAAAAGTAACCTTTTCTAAAATATTTGGCTAAAAGCAGATGTAAAACAGTTAATAAATTTTGATATACCCACACAATTTCAATCATAACTTTTTCTATAAAATGAATTTTATTGTGAGAGTAGTGTCATTGGAAAGAAGACTTTCGGGGCTTTAGTTTGAGTACAAAACTGACCTAATTTGAAATTCGGATAAGAAGATACACTAATTTTGAAAACAAAACTTCAACTAGCAAAAATGACCGCGGGCTAAACCACTCAAGCGGTCTATTGAGCGGTCTGGCCTGTAACAAGAAGCCGAGAACATCCTAAGCCGCCCTCTAGACCGCTCAACCAGTTCTTTGAGTGATCTTGCGCTAAAAATTGAATACCCATCCAAACCCAATCTCATGCCAAAACATAGAATTCTAGGTATCTTAAGCTCCCCTTTTATACAATAAACTCTCAAAATCATGGTTAACCATTATTCAGAAACTCCAATTTTCTTAAAACCCAACTCAACCCACACATACAACTATCAATTCTACACTCATGCATGAATTCAACTAGATTTTTCTCACATAACCAAAACTCAACCCAAATCAACATAAAACATAAGAGATAATCTAAATCCTACCTTAGATTTGCTCAAAACTTGAGATTTCTTTAAATCCCTTGTCCTAGGGTTTTTGGCACCTTTGGGATTGCTCTTTGAAGCTTCTAATTGCTCCACTTGAGTATTAGGGCTTCAATCTTACTTTGCTGGCTCTCAATTTTCCTTCTAGCTCTTCAATTTTGCATGAGGAAGACTAGGGTTTTAAGGTTTGGTGGCTAATCTCCCAAAAGAGTAAAAAGAAGAAAGAGAAATGGGGGCGGAGATGCCAATGGGTTTTAAGGTTTTAAGGTTTTAAACACATTGCACATACCATTAGTTCATTTATCAATGAACAAGAATTTTATAGTTCTCACACCCAGATTTAATTCTAACACCACACTTATCCAATAATAAGAAAAAAAACAAAATAACTACGTACCGGGTCATCACAACTTCCCCCAATTGGGAATTTTTCCCTCGAAATTTGATCTTTTGTACGATTCAAACAACTCGAGATATTTAAACCGGATGTCTGACTCTCTCTCCCAGGCTGCTTCTTCCCCACCGTCATGTCGCCATAACACCTCGACATAGGATAAGGTCTTTTCTAGTAATATTTGTTATCATGTATCCAAAATATTTATTAGTGGTTCTTCGTAAGAAACAACTTCTCTTAGTCTTAGCTCTGACCAATGCAGTACGTGCGAGGGGCCGAGCTTATATTTTTATAACATTGACACATGAAAAACATCGTGTACAGATGAAAGCCGCAGTGGTAAAGCCAGGCGATACGCTACTTCCCCAATTCCTCCAAGTATTTCGAAAGGTCCTATAAACCGTGATGACAACTTTCCACCTTTACAAAATCTTGCCAAGTCTTTCTTCGGAGATACCTTCAAAAATATAAAATCTCATACTTCAAACGATAATAGTCTTCTTCGTCTATTGGCATAACTTTTTTGGCGACTCTGAGTTGTGATTAGACGCCTTCGAATTATGGCAATCTTTTCGGTTGTTTCCCTCACCAATTTGGGACCTAACAATGATGCTTCTCCAACTTCAGTGTAACACAACGAAGATCTATATGATCTTTCATATAATGCTTCATACGGTGCCATCTCGATGCTTGCTTGATAACTATTGTTGTATGCGAACTCAACTAGCAACATGTGATCCTCCTATGAACCACCAAAATCAAACACACAAGCTCGTAATATGTCTTCCAAAATTTAAATCGTATGATCAGACTGACCATCTGTTTTAGGGTGGAATGCCGTACTAAAGAGTAAACTAGTCTCCAAAACTGCCTACAAGCTTCCCCAAAATTGCGAGGTAAATCGGGGGTCTCTATCTGATACTATCGATATTGGTACGCCATGTAACCACACAATCTCCTGGATGTAGAGTCTTCCTAGTTTATCCACCGAGTTGGTGGTGCACATCAAGAGAAAATGTGCAGATTTTGTCAATCGATCCACAACTACCCATATCACATTGCGTCCTTTTGGTGATTTAGGAAAGGCCTGAAACAAAGTCCATCGTCACGTGTTCCCACTTTCATTCTGAAACTTGTAGTGGTTAAAGTGTGCCCGTCGATCGCTGATGTTCTGCCTTTACTTATTGACATGTGAGACACTTAGCGACAAATAAAGCGACATCCTTTTTCATACCTTTCCACCAAAATTACCGTCGAAGATCATGATACATCTTTGAAGTTCTCGGATGCACTGTGAGTAGGGAGTAGTGAAATTCTCATAGTACTTCTTTCGATAAGCCTCAGGTACAAACAATCTTCCCACAAACCTCAAGCCTTTGTTCGGTAAATTGGTCTAACCTTCAGCGTTCTCCTTGTTGGTGACACGTTCTCTATACATTTGTGCCTCTTCTCAAGTTGGGCTTTCATGACACGATCCATCAGTATAGGTTGAGATACCATAGCGGACAAAGTAACATGATCCTCAGCCCCTCCAAGGTTAAGGTTGAATTCTCCAACTTCTTCTAACATTTTCCATTCCCATTTCGCAATCTAGGCTAAAGAATTCAATGACTTTCGACTGAGGGCATCTGCTACAACGTTCGCCTTCCCTAGGTGATATTGCAAACTAAAATCATAGTTTCCTATGTATTCCATGCATCTGCTCTGCCTCAAATTTAAATCCTTATGTGAAAATAGGTATTTGAGACTCTTGTGGTTAGAGAAAACTTTAAATCACTCCCCATAAAGGTAATGCCTCCACATCTTTAACGCAAAAACAATTGCTGCCAGCTCTAAATGATGTGTTGGATAGTTTCTTTCATGAGTTTTCAGTTGCCATGATCCATACGCCATAACTTTGCCTTGTTGCATCAGCACACACCCTAACCCTTCATTAGATGCGTCACAAAATACTTCATAACCAAGACCCCTCTCAGGTATGATCAAAATCGACGCACTAGTTAATCGATCCTTTAATTCTTGAAAAGCATCTTTACAAGCATCATTCCACACGAATTTCACCTCCTTTCGAGTGAGCCGCATCAATGGTGTTACTAGACGAGAGAAATCTTTTACAAAATGACGGTAATACCCTGCTAGGCCTAAGAAGCTTCTGATATCAAATACACTATGTGGCCTTTTCTAGTCTTGCACTGCCTCTACTTTAAATGGATCAACAATCACTTCGTCTTTCGACACAACATGTCTCAAAATTTTTACTTGGGGTAACAAAAATTTACATTTCTCGTACTTAGCGTAAAACTTGTGTCCTCTTAGAAGTTGAAGCGCCATGAGTAAATGCTCCTCATGGACTTCTCGGGTCAGAGAATAAATCAAAATGTCATATACGAAAACCACTAAAAATTGATCAAGGTAAAGCCGGAAGATTCGATTCATCAAATCTATAAAAGTTGCGGGGGCATTCGTTAAACTGAAAGACATCACTAAAATTTTATAGTATTCGTAACAGGTACAAAATGCGGTCTTGGGAATGTCATCCTCCCGGACCGTCAGTTGATAATAACCCAATCTCAAATCGATTTTTGAGAAACACGTGGAACCCTTCAATTGGTCGAACATACCGTCAATCCTGGGCATCGGCTATTTATTCTTTACCGTAACTTGATTTAACTTTTGATAATCAATATATAATCGCAACGAGCCATCTTTCATTTTAGCAAATAATACCGAAGCTCTTCATGGCGAGACACTAGAGAAAAATGGTAGGATTGTAATTCCTACAATTGAATCTTCAATTCTCTCAACTTTGCTAGTGCGAAATGGTTGAATGGTACAGATATTGGGATAATCCCTAGGATAAGCTCAATAGAAAATTCAACTTCTCTATGTGGCGGCAATTCAAACAATTCTTCTCGAAACACATCACAAAACTCACTCACTGTTGGAGGAAACTCACCTTGAACTGAAGGATCATCCTTCATTAAAAGGGTAGAAAGAACCGCATGCACATTGATTAAATGGCTCACATCACCTAGTCGAGGTATCAAATTGTCATCTTTGTCCCCCATGTAAAGGAAAGAATCTCCTTCTAGAGTATACATGAAAATCCTTTGTCGATCACAGTCAATAAATGCATAAAATGTAGTTAACCAATCCATTGTCTGAGTTTTAGGGTGATCTTCTGATGATATTACCTCATAACTTGGTTATTACTATGTATGATGGGGCATGTTATGTTAGTGTTGTTATTGCTCTTGAGTGGCTTTTGCCTTTCCATGCGGGTTGTGCATGGAATGTGTTTTATTAGTTAGTATTCCCCGCTTTAAGAGGGGGTTGGGTCCTTCTGTTTTTAGGGCGTTGAATGTTATCCAAGGTTAAATTGGTTATAGGGAGCTTTCTTCCTATATGATACTAATGTATTTACCTAGAGTATGCCCCTTGTAAACATGTATACTTTTTTCTTTTTCTTTTATGTTACAACTAATTACCTAACAAAAAAAAACTAGACCATTCCAAGAATAATATCAAACCCCGACATCTTTAGCATAATGAAGTCAAACACTAGATGGCGATCAGCTATCACTACTTCACACCCTCTACATATGTACTTGTAACACCCCGGTACAGACCCTAGTGTAACAACCCAGTTTATAATGACCAATGTAGCGTTCCAACCCAAACCCTAACATTAGCGATGGTTAGCTGACAAGATCTTAGGTCGCAAGAAGTATAAAAACTCTAGTTCAACCCGAAATCCTAATTCTACCCAAAAATCCTAGAAAGACTAGCTACTCAAAGGTAAAGTCCTAATGCTCAAGGAAGACTCCTAACATCCTAAATTAAGTAAATAAAATGAAATATAAGATTAAAAACTAAAAGTTCTCATAATTAGAAAAAAAATGACCATTTTAACCCTAGTACAGCAAAAAGTCTTAAAAGTCTAAAATTTGACTTATGAACACCCTAAATTAGATATTTAAATACAATTAAGTAATAAAAGTGAAAATAACATCAAAAAATGACAAAAATGCTCTTCGTGACCAGCCAGAATGGAATTTGTGCTGAAAAAGTAACTTTTTGCAATTTTTAAACTCAAAAATGAGAAAAAGTTGTATAAATTAAGCATTATTATGATCCAAGACTTTTTATACAAGTAATATACATAATAATATAATAATGTAGACCAACAAAAGCAAACAAATTATTATTTAAAATCTCTATACAATAAATAAGTCAAAAAGTCAATTCTTATTAAACTAAATTAAATTGACTTAAAAGCCTACACCTATTTAATTAATTGCTGCAAAAATTATGATAATTCATGAGAAGACTAAATTAATTATAAACACATTAATATAATAGGTTTTAGTTGGTTAGGATACTAAAAAGATACATAAAATTAATATTTTATGCATTTTCTTGCATAAAATGCTACCAAAACACAATTTAACACATAAATTAATGCAAAATCAGCTTTTGAGGCTCCCCAAACAGCCCTAGCAGACTTTGCCTCTGCAAAAATCTGAAAAATCAATTCTCAAAAAGAACCCACCTCCCATGCATCCAATAGAAATTAAGAAATTTTAATTTAAAACTTACACATAATAATTATGCTTCCATTACGCTTTTGCTTATAAAATACAACTAAACACCTCCCTTTGCCTCTACATATTCGGCCAAGTGGGAGAAGAAGGATCAGATTTCTTTGGTTCTTGAGTTCTCTTACAAATTTGAGAGAGAATGAGAGAAGAAGAAAGGAAGAAAAATGGAGCAAGGAGGCTTAGAGAAGTCTTGAAAGCCAAGTTGATACCCTTCCACCATTAACTCATCAAAACAAATAAGTAAATTTCCTAAAACCTTCTGTCATTCTATCATGAAATAGACCTCAATCCATCCTTATAATTTACCCTAAAAATAAGAAACAAAGATTAACTCAAAAAGGCGTCGTAGGAGTAGATTGTGGATTGTTCATGTAACATTAAGCCTTGCATGTGCTTGCATATGAATATTTTTGAGTTTTATGGCTTGAATATATTCTGGGATTTTGGTTTGTATGAATATATGGCATGCATGCAAAGAAAATATATCAAAACTAAACACAACATGAACTAAGTTATCAAAACCCTAGATAACCTGATTTTCTAAGCATGCGAACTTTCTGCCACGAATTTTAAAATACCATAACTAATCGTAGAAAAATAATCTTAAAGTCATTTTTATGTCCAGACCTATATTTTTAAGTACTCTTTCATACAAAATTGATTTGAAGTGATTTTGTTGGGTGGAACTCCAGATATATCATTTTTACGAAAGAGTGTCAGATCATAACCACTCTGAGTTGCAGACTTGAAAATCCTAAGTTAGAGTGAGAATCGAGCTTGGGTCAAAACATAAAACTTGTAGATAACACATTGATCTTGTTGTTCGCCAATAATGAGCCAAAATTATGAGGTCTTGATAGGTCAAAACCTTTCCAAAAGTCACTGTTGTGTTTCAGTGACTGACAGAGCTCTCTGTCACACCTTTTTGTGAGACTAATAACCTAAGTTTTTAATGACCAAATCCATAAGTGATAAACATGAAACATGTAGCTAATATATTAAACTAAATACTGAGCACAAATTAACCCAAAATACCCTTGGATGGTACCCCAAAGCTTTTGAGCATCCTCTGTTGAAAACCTATTCTGCAGACCCTTTTTAGGATGACTGAACCCTTTTTATAAATTGGCCAAAATCACTAACTTTTTCCAAACAACTAGCCTTATCACAAAACATGAAACTCGTAGGAGATACCTTAAACTAAAACCTCATAAAAAATTAGACCTATAGCCCTTGAATTGACGCCCCAAAAATTGTGGCCAACAGAGGCCCAAATTCTACATTTACCTCTGTAAAGTGCTGAACGATTTTCACTTAATCAAAATAAATGAAAATTTTTCCCTATGATCTGATCTTAGTATTAAACATAGAAGATGTAGGAAATTTTTTTATCTAATTGGTGTTCAAAAATTAGAAATTAAATCCATGCTTAGGTACTTAAAAACACTGTTGTAACTTTAAATTTGACAATTGAATGCTTACTTAAATTTGGCTAAGTGCTTGAGTGGCATGTTACTTTATGAAACTTGAATATATGGATCTTACTTGATTCACGTGAGTGATTGGTGTATAAAATTAACAAATTAATGATTAAAAACTATGCTGATAGGTTGGATTCATAACACTTGAATGGTAAACTATGCTTCGTATAATTGTACTTTTCTCTTTAGCAAGTTGTACCCTGTGTCATATCGTGTTTAAATGTTATGCTATTATCATTTGTACATGAGAAGCATATTGCGCATCATGAGCATTCCTACATTTGCATATTGGGTTATCGGAGTCATTTTCGTATCTATCGTGGTGGGTTGGGTTACATTGAAATTATTCTTTTCTCAGCTCCTAGTTTAAGGCGTCCCTGGTAGCCATTTTTGTAACTATTTTGGAATATATTCCTTTTGAGCATCTCGGGTGTATTCCCGGTGTTCAAAAAGAAAGATTTGTTATTTATGACTACTGTTGGGCACCACGGATTCGTCACTAGCACTCTAGTTTTGGTTAATTTAGACCTTGGGTTGATACTAAGCGAGCATCTTAGTTTTTAATGTGGGTAACCCTATAAAGTCCCATCACGGCAATGATAAAAAGTCCATGAGGCAGAAATAATATAAAGTCCCATCACGACGATGACAATAAGTCCCTGATGCGACAATAATGACAATAAGTCTATACAAGTAATAGAAATAAGTTCTAAAGTGGAACTCCTATTTTTATTTCTGGATATAATTCGGGTTGGACACTTGAATTGTATTTATTTGCATCACACACCTATATATTTGTTTTTATATATGCTTGTCTTGCCGTAATTGTCTAATTTGTCTATCTCCTCAACAATTAAACTATATTGGGTGGTATACGATATGTATTGTAGGATATTTTGTTATGAGTTTGTTAGAAAGTTTAGGAAATTTTCTTCTAGACTTTGGCTCGTGGCATTCGTGCCACAGGTAAGTGTGATGAGTTCTTTGAGAAAGTCGCCCATGAAGAAGATGACAGAATTGACTAGCAGAGTGAGTGGCAGGAGCCAATAGACCTCAACAATACTAACTGAAGAATTGGGTTTTTACCTTTCGTTCTTTTTGTTCAGTTTTTATGGGCATATTATAATTTTTGTTAAATTTTCTGGTTAAACTGTAATCATTATATACTTATGAGCAGTTCAAAACTCTTAATGATATAATAGTTATAATAACTAAATATAAATGAATAGCTAGAATATCCTCCTTATCTATACTTATGTATATAGGATGTGCCCGGAGGACGGGGCGTCACAGTACCTTAACATTGTACTGTCACCGATAGGTGTTTCAACATTCACAATAACGTCTGACATCTCAACAGGTAAACCCAAAGCAGATATGAATGAAGAAGAGATAAATGAATGTGATGCACCAGTATCAAATAACACACGAGCCCAAGAATTGAAAACTAGCAAAGTACCTCTAACCATAGGGGTACTGGTAGTAGTCTCACATATCTTAGGATTTGATGAAGTGAAAGTTTCTGGTATGACATAGACCCTTCCCTAACTCTAGATGTTTGTCCCCATCCTCTACCCATAGGTTGACGTACAGATTATACAGAGAAAGCCTCCTTAGGAGCCCAAAACACTTGTGTCTCGGTCTGTCGAAGTGGTTGGTTGCATGTCTGCCGCTGAGTAGATTTGATATTAGATGTTTCTCGGCTAGCTCTTCCTTGTGGACATTCACATCTAACGTGCCTCTCTTGACCACATTGAAAACATCTGATAGGTCCCCTCTCTAAGGCTATCCCTGTGTCAAATTCTGTTGTTGTCTTGGCGCTTGCTTTCTCTTGCGAACATTCTCTAGCCCGATGTCCTTGCTTCCCACACACAAAGTTGATCTGAACTTTAGGTTAGCTTAACTCTTCGGTGTTTCTATAGATGAGAAAATGATAGTCTCGATGTTCTAAGTTGTGTTTGGGTCACACCCATGGCAATGGTGGGGTGAATCTAAGGCAGGTTAGTGTTGTCATGTTGGTGGCTGCTATGGTTTTGAGCTTAGTGTTGTTATGTTGGTAGTTTTTGTTGATCAGAATTGAAGACATGTTATGGGATGCGAATGCTATGGTTTTATTATTGGTTTGATTATAATCTGTTTAGGGATGAGAAGTTCTTCTGTAGTTCCTAGAGAGAAAAAGCTTCCCAAATAGTATACATGGTGTCTCTGGCTTTTAAGCATTAATAGAGTTTTGAGTAGTTTGCAAATACTTTCAGCAATCGCTCCCCAGTTATGTGTCTTTATGTTTTTCGCCATGGATGAACTAGCATGGATTGGTCTTAGAGCTGAGGAAGAAGATGAGGTTGGGTTACACGCGATCTTTGAAGTGTTCGGTTGGGATTCGAACTTCAAGCCACTGACGGTGAATTTGGTGGAAGTTATTATGAGGATTTTTTGCTCGGTGTTTACTCTGCTGTTACAAAATACAGTTGAGGAAGACGACGCCTGTGGTAGTTCAGCATGTTTCGATAAATTACCGATGCTGCTGTCCACGCGCTGCTTGGCGCGTTGGCATGATCGGTAACTGGTAAATCAACTGATGGGTTGTCTGCTTACTATAGCGGTGCCCAAGACTGGTTTTTTAAAAAACCATGGGCTAGTTTTTTGAGTGTATTCACGGGGGTTTCAGTGGGACCCGTCTATTTGGTGATATTCGAGTCACTCCGTTGGCTCATTGTTGGGTTGTTGGAAAGCTCTTGGCATGGTTTCAAGGAGCTGTGAGCGGGAATAGATTTAGTGGGTAGACCCCACGCTCCACTTAGCTATGGGTTTCCCCAGACTGGTATATTCTTGTTCTGTGTAATACAAGGATAAATGTTGGGCTTTTGTGGAAAATGATATCATCCAAGTTGGGATTCAAATGCTAATTATGAAGAAATTGAAGCTTGGCAGAATGCTAGTAATGTTCAGTGCAACATTTGTTGTAGTGCTATGATGGTGGACATGTGGTAATGTGGGTCTTGTGGGGTTGGGAATATTGAATATTGGTGTTGGGACCTGCCTATTTTTAGTGGTTCTTGGAGTAGGGATGTAATTGTTGGTCTGCTCTGTCTGGATCTAATGGTAGAGTTTCTATTGGGATGGCCTAGGGTTCTCTTTACTGGATTCTCCGGAGATATTTTGCCTATTGCTTTGCTGACTTGTTGGGGCTCCCACCGCTTATGTTTAGCGACCCTGTGCATAGGGGATGCTAGTCTTTGTTTTAGCAGGTTGAGTTGGAGTTTCTAGAGCTGATCTGTTTGTTGCTTCCTCTTGGCTAGCTAGGGGCCCATCTATCTCTGGCACTTTACTCTTAGACCTCTACTAGTTTCCCTTAGGTTGTCCTTTTTTGATTTTAGGATTTCACTTTGGTATGGACTTATTTCTGCACTTCAGCGGGGTGACCTTGACTCTATCCTTCCTTCCCTTGTTGTGGAGTGTGACTATCACTGAGAGACTGAGTTTACCTTACTTGGGTGTTAGGATTTCCTCTCCACTTTAGTCAGATCCCTAGTGTTCGAGGGTTGGAGCCTTTTGAGGAGCTAAGCTTCAGTAGGTTTTAAGTACTTTTTGGGTTTGGATGACTAGTTCTACTTGTTGGATTTCTTATTTTCTCTTCTCCTGATCTGAATTTTGAAACCTATTACCCTTTGCGGGAGCCAATCTTCGATGTACGTTGGAATATGGTAATGATCTGGTTTTTGGTAGAGTGATAGTCTTTCTAGACATAAGTGAAAATTGTTCGAAATCAGTTTCGGTGGTGGGCTAATTTAGAGACGTATGATTGCTTGTGGAATTCGTACTCGATGTAAGTTGTGTTTTGGAGCCAACATGTTCTCAATGATAGACTGGGTCATGATACCACAAATTGAAAGTACGAGAGTCACATATACCCAAGACTACCTTTAGGACTCGTTACGAGCATTATGAATTCGTGGTGATGTCTTTCGGATTAACGATTATACATGCTGTGTTTATGGACCTGATGCATCAGGTATTCAGAAGCTTTCGAAGTAAATTTGTAATTGTGTTGATAAACGATATTCGATTATATTCTCATAGTGAATAGGAACGCAAAAAGCATTTGAAGATTCTTTGAAGATCCTGAGAAAAGCACAAGTTGTATGTAAAACCTAGAAAGTGTTAGTTTTATTTTTTTTGAGTAATTAATTGTAACATAAAAAGAAAAAAGTAAAGTAAAGGTGTACGAGGGGCATATCCCAGGTAATTACATAAGTACAATATAGGAGGTGAACCCCTATAACCAAATCTTCCCTAAAAAACATAAGACCCTAAAACCAAAAAGACCCCACCCCGGCTTAAAAGCGGGGGAATTAGTCAAATAAACACGCTCCATGCACAACCCACATGAATAGGGTAACGAAGCTACTGCAAATCAAAAAACTACTATCATAACAAAACCAAACATATAACATAAACCAAGTCAAGAGGTAACACTGCAGCCCACAGTAATAGGCGAAACCAATAGTAACCCTGTCAACATAAACTCCGCATCTCTAATGAGGACCACACTTCTGGGTGCTAAAGAAAGACACTTCGAACATGTAAGAAGGGCGAGAGGTAAGCCCAAACAAATGGCATACAAGATCACTTCAAAACTCCTCAAAAAGCCACTCCCCAAGCAACAATATACAAATAAGATCAAAGAACTAACAAGGCCAAGGAAAACCAGAGACCCAACCAAGGAACTCAACCTCACAAAGATAGTCACACTCCCCAAACATTGGGGGGAAAAGATAGAGACAAGAACACCTCAAATGATGATTGTAGAAAACCATACCAGAGCTAGATCTTTAATCCAGACAACCATCATTGGGTACCAGTAATAGCTGATAGTAATAGCCCAACCAAAGACTTACCAAAGTAAACACAGCATCACAGATAAGCAACGCTCTCCTGGGTGCGACGGGAATGCTCTCCTGGTGTGGAAGGAGGGAAAGATTGACACCGAGCTAACAAAAGAAAGACAACAAGAGGGCCAAAACACACAGTAATACATGGCTCCTCACAACTCCTCTGAAAACTCTTACTACGAACTGCAATATAGCTGAGAAGAACTCAAAACCCTGGAAGCTTAGGAGGTATGAGAAAGATGGTTCTCAACCACGGCGCTAAGGCACATGAGATAGGATAGCCCCAAGGAAAACCTCAAAACAGAAATAGAAGGCCAGTACCTAACCAAAACCGCCAACAGTCCCACCTCCACACCCTAGCCAACGTAGCCTAAACAACAAAGAAATGAGCACCTCCCAGACCATAGAACAACTTTATCAATAGAAGCCACAGAGAATCAACATAATCATAATTTATCCCATATGATTAAAGGGAATCTCGGTCAAAAAAGCCCCGTGAGCTCCACTTGCAAAAAACCCCTCAAAAAGCCTCAGCCCAAGTAACACAAAACAAATAGAATCAAAGAACTAACAAGGCCAAGGAAAACCACAAACCCAACCAAAGAATTCAGCCTCACGGAGATTAGTCACACTCCCCAAACAAAAGGGGGAAAAGGATAGAGACAAGAATACCTCAGATGATGGTAGCAGAAAAACCATACCAGAGTTAGATCCTTAATCCAGATAGCCATCATTGGGAGCCAACAACAGCCGATAGTAAAAGCCCAACTCAAGACTTACCAAAGTATACACAGCATCTCAGATAAGCAACGTTCTCCTGGGTGCGACAGGAACGCACTTCTGGTGTGGAAGAAGGGGAAGATAGACACCGAGCTCAGAAAAGAAAGACGATAAGAGAGCCGAAATACACAGCAGTACATGGCTCCCCATGAATTGAATTTTTAAAAACTACTGAATTCTCAGGCCACACACCCACTTACACTGCCCAATAATTTTGCAGATGTAGTACTATAGCACGGGCCCACCATGTGACATAAACCTCTGTCCCAAAACAGCTGCTAAAATACACTTTCTCCTTCTTACTACAATACACAGCACGGGCCCACAAAAAATGTGTCCCACCATTGCTAGGCAATGGATCCACATACCCGCGGGTCCCACTTTGCACCTAATTGAATTTATGCAACCCTCCCCTTCGCTGCGAATCAGGAGCATCACAACGTAATACACGCAAGGGACCCACCACTGCCTGTGGTTTTGAAAAAACCACTATGCAGTTCCTATAAACTGAAACGTGTAGAAGTACGTGTCTTCACATGCAGCTTTAGTTGGACCGGGTGATGTTTTTAGGTCATGTTATATCTATTTGGTGAAGAAATTCAAGTGGACCCAATAGAAGTAGAAGTAACAGTTAATGGAGAGAGGCTAACTAACGTGACAGAGATACGAACTTTTTGGGGCTAGCTGGTTATGTGTTGCGATACTTGCAGATTAGATAATAACTAGTTCGAAGTGTTAATAATTACCCGAAAAAAGTTTAAAGTGTTAAGTAGGATGAGACAACCGTTTACGCTAAGTGCTAAACATATGGGGCTCGACTTTATCCACACCCGCAATATAGAACAAATCAAGTAATTAAAGACACAATGTTAGTAAATAATCCTTAACCTTCCATGCGATGAAGTACGGGGCAGAATTTTGGGGACAAAATTTGTTTAAAGGGGGTAGTTGGTAACCACCCGGTACAGACCATAGTTGTAACAACCCGGATGATAACGACCCGTGTGAAGACCAAGTCCAAACCCTAGTATTTGTGATGGATGGTCCACGAGGCCATAGAATACGGAAGATGTTCAAAACCCTAACTCGAACCGAAAAACCTAAGTTCGGCCCAAAAATCCTAAAAAGGCTCAAAACTCAAGTAACAAAATCTTAGCACTCAGAGAGTCTCCCAACATTCTAAATGAAGTAAATATCATGAAATAATGAATTAGAAATAAAAAATCCTCATAAATTCGGTAAAATGACTGTTTTGCCCTTAGTACAGCAAAAAGCCTTAAAAATCAAAAATTTGACATATGGATACCCAAAATCAAGGATGTAAGTACAATTAAGTAGCAAATGACAAAATAACATAAAAATGTCAAAAATACCCCTTAGTAGCCAACCACCTTGGGAAGTGTGTCAAAAGTGACTTTTTTTTTTGGGTCAGATAAGTTGGGGGATAGGGGGTTGAACCCTGGGGGGAGGGGTAAGCGGGGCTGGGAGCTGCCACTTGCTCTAACACCCACTTAAAAAAATTGACTTTTTGCTTTCTTTTTAGCTTAAAATGATGAGAAATGTATTAACTTAAGCATTATGATGATCTAATACTTGTTAAACAAGTAATATACATAATAATATAGTGTTATAGGTTAACAAAAGTAAACAAATCATTATTTAAGTTCATACACAACAAAATAAGTCAAAAAATCATATATTACCAAAATATCTTAATTTGACTTAAAAGACTACATCTATTTAATCAATTGCTATGAAAATTATGATAATAGATGAAAATACTATATTTTTCATAAACATATTAAAATAATAAGTCTCAGTAGGAAAAGACACCAAAAATATATATCAAATTAACTTTTAATGCATTTTCTTGCACAAAGGAGCACGAAAATAAGAAAAAATCTCTTGATTAATGGGGATAAGATTTTTGTCTCCCCAAACTGATCCCTAGTTGTGTTTTGTTTCCCAAAAATCTGATTTTATCCCCTAACAACTTGAACTACAATAAATTAGCTCATGTGAAATGAAGAAAAAGTACTAAAGCATTAATTACTTTGTTCCCTAACTTTTTCTGTATAAGCTAAGGCCAAACACCTTCTTCCCCTTGAATATTTCGGTGGAGAGAGAGGGAGAGAGACCAGATCTTAAGTGTTCTTGAGGGTCCATGAGAGTTTGAGAGAAGAAAGAAAAAGAGGGAGGATAGATCTAAGGAAGGGGTCATTGGAGACCATGGTTTTAAAAGCTAAGTCCTACTAAGTTTTCCACCATCTTTTGATCTCCCAAATAAGTAAGTAAAATCTCTAAATATTGTATATAAGATCTCTCAAAATATTCCTCAACCAATCCCTTTAAACACTCTAAAAATCAAGAATCGAAAAGGCGTCGTAGTTGAAATTTTTTTTTGGATAATTAATTGTAACATAAAAAAAAATTTACATGTTTACAAGGGGCATACCCCAAGTAAGTACATCAATAACGATATAGGAAGAGACCTCCTAATCAACAAAACAATCTAAGATAAACAAACAAAACCTAATAACAAAATAACAGACACCGAATCCCCACTTGACAGCAGGGGAACTACTTAATAAAACTAATTCAATGCACAACCCGCATGAATAGGAAATGAACATCAAATTACAAATGAAGGACCAAAACTCATCAACAAACTAGACTATTGAAACTCCTAATCCCTGCTGAAGATTAGCTCCTCGAAGGGGTAATAGGCTCCAAAATTCAGACAAAAACAAGGGAACAAGACATCCGACAAAGCTGGGAGTTCAACCATAAGTAGGCACCATTATCCATTGCCAGATAAATGACCGACATCCAAAACTGCTCAAAAGCCAAAATCAATCCCCAACATTGCACAGAAAGAATGAAAGCCCCACAAGAAAAAAAAGTCAAAGAAACTAGTTCTCTACGCAGAAGAACCTTTGCTCGGAAAACCATCGAGCCTATATTCGCGTCCTAGCAAATGAGGAATCAAACACCTTCCAAATAATATAAAGATCTAATAAAGGGAAATGAGGAAATTAATCCCAAGTAATCAGGAAAATGCACAATCTCAATAACCTTAAATACGTTCGGACAATAAGCTAGTCCCATCATTTACCCAAAATGCAATAACCAGATAATATTTCTAACAATAGAAACTACTGAGAGTTTGGGCCATCACAAAATTATAACCAAGAGCTTACAAGTTCGGCGGCTAAACCTATTCCTGACTTTTACACAAGCAGTATTACCCGCTAGAACCAACCCGGTTTCCCAAAGCGGCCCACCAAGCCGAACCGCATCTCCACTAGCACCATGAATCTCGGCTAAAAAAAGGGTCACATCGCTATTACTCAAACCCATTTGAAGGTCGTTGGCTTCCACAAGGGCCGAACCCCAACAATACATAATGGGGCCCACCGCCTGACACCTACTCTACTCTGAAGCTGATCTAAACAACAACTCAACCTTTTCCAATTCAAACAGCCCCACATGGGGCCCACACTCCATGCCAGCCCATGTTTCCATGTGTGACTTCCACTCATATGAAACTCAATCAAATTTCTTAGCTGCAACACAAAACTTGCTCATAGTTTTCAAAATTGGGAATAGTCTCGGGTACACCCACCCCGCTAAAAAAGAGCCATTTCATCACATGCAGAGCCAAACATGGTCCACGCGCTTCCAAGCATGTGAAGACCCAAGTATCGTCATCTTTCGATTAACACCTAATTCGCCAAGGCTATGTTTGGATATGGGCAAAACTCCATAGATCAACGAGAAAAGCTTTAACACCGGGTCAAGTAGCATGAAAAACTCACAAACAACAGTGTATGGATTCAAACCGAGCCAGATTCACAAAATAAGAACCTTTAAATAGAACCTGTGCAAATAATCTCGCCATTGACGCAACTCGCTGAAGCTTCGAGATATGAATATTGCTCATAACCGACCCAGCAGTTCCTCGAAAAATAGAACCAGATCAGAACCCCAAGAAAATGCTCTGATGATACACCTGCCGAGCCTCTGATATGGTCGTAAGATACACACATACATAGTAGCAACTATTATAGCAAACGTTAATCACTGTGTCTAAATGCAGAAATATACCACCAAGAGCATCGGGCGTATTCTAACAAAAGGATCTCAAAATGATATTACAACAACCACATCAATCCCACTCAGATCGCCATGGATGAACCACATCAGATCTAAGAATCCATATACGTTCTATAAATAAAACGAATAAACTCCAGTGAGAGGGAGCCTGAATACCAACCAGGTGATAGTACATCCATGGACAAATGCCTTGCAACTGAGCCATCATTGGATAAAAACTTTTCAAAACCAAATCACCTGAAGCCAGGGAACAAAGAAAACAAAACACGGTATACATGAATCAAAGATACTATGAAAGTCTTTAGTGCAGTAGATTCACCCCACCATTACCATGGGAGTGATCCAAAGGCAACATAGAACTTGAGCCCACCATTTGGGACTGTTGTGTTCTTGAATGATATGAGATGTTATTGTGTGTTGTTATCTTTCAGTTTGATGACCTCTAAGTATACTGGGGCCTTGATATTAAAGTCAGAAACACAAGCATGCAAAGCAATAGAACAAAAACTTGACATGACATAAGTAGAGGACTTGAACCCCAAGAGGTTTAATTTTTGATAACTTTGATATTTCTACCATGAGATTTGAAATACCATAACTTAATGTAAAAAATTGATCTAAGTATGATTTTTATGTCTAGAGTTAGATTTTTGTGTTATCGTTCTCCAACAATTAGTTTCAACGCATTTGAATAACCAAAACTCAAGATATTGCAATTTTATCAAAATGTGTCATTTTTCGACCAGTCAACACTACCGACTTAGAAACCCTACTTCAAAATGAGAACCGAACATTGATCAAAATATGAAAGTTATAGATAACATGTATATCTATCTGCTCACCACAAATGAGAGCAAAATATTGAGATTTGATAGGTTAAAACCCCTTTTAAAATCTCTGTTGAATTTTAGCCCCCGAGGAACACTCTGTCACATATTTTTATATAGCCCAAAAATCCTATTTTTAGTGACCTATTTCAAAAGTGGTCTACATGAAAATTGTAGCTAACATATTGAAGTTTTCTCTACCCAAAATTTAGACCTTAAATCCTCGGTATGATACCCCAAAACCATTTCAAACCCTTTGTCCAAAATCGGTTCTACTGAGTTTTTGGGGCTGACAGAACCTACTTTCTAAAATGGCCAAAAATCCTAACTTGTTTCAAACAACTATCCTTATCTCTAAACATGAAACTTGTAGAGGACATGTTGAAATAGAACATACGAAAAAATGGGATCATTTTGACTTCATTTGTTAACCCAAAACTGAGAGCAACAGAAGCATAATTTTGAGTAAATTCTAGAAAAAGTGCTGAACCGTTTTTGCTTAAGATGACATGTTCACCCATTTTCCTTAGGATTTATCCTTAGTGTTAAACATGACAGTTGTAAGAAATATTTTTATCTGAATGGTGTATAAAAATCATAGCTTGATTCTAAGTCTAGATACCCCAAAACTTTGCTGGCTCTTTTAATTTATTACTTAATTTTAACCTTAAAATCTCTTAAGTGTATGTTGAGTACCCTTCGTTATGAGACCCGCGTTTTATATAATGATTTATTTGAAATAGTAGATTAGAGTTTTTAAGTGAATGTATGATGATTTAGAACTCATGCGATCATGTTGAATCATATGTCTGAGAATTGTAACATGTACTTCACATACTTGTACCTTATGCTTGCGCGTTGTACTATGAATCTTGCCATGCTAGTTGATGCTATGCTATAAATAGTTGCACTTGGGATCCATATTATACATCATAGACATTGTCACTTGCATCTTGGCATATTGGAGTCCATCCGTATACATTGTTGTTGTGATGGGCAGTATTGAATTGTTTTTCTTGATTCTAAATCTAGAGCGTCCCTTGTTGCTATTTTTGGAAATATTTTGGAATATATTTCCCTTGTACACGCTGGGTACGTCTCCAATGTTTGAAATGGTTTTATTATTAATACTGTTAGGTACTATGGGTTCGTCACTAGAATTTTGGTTTTGATATCTCCTTGATTTTGCGTTCCTTGAGTTATGATATGGGCAAATTGGGTAATTTCGAAGAAGAGCCTAATTCGGCGGACCTAATCCCACTGCGGTGATAAATTCGGAGAAGAGTCTAATTTTTTGTGTGGTAATTAATTGTAATACAAAGAGAAGAAAAAATGTACATAATTCCAAGGAACATACCCGAGGTAGTTATATCACTTACCAAACAAATAAGAAAACTCAACAACATGAACAACCTAACCCCCGCTTAGGAGC